>JAVJIF010015248.1:0-87279 GCA_038442645.1 Agave tequilana | reverse complement strand
GAATTTTTTGAGCTTCCTATGTAGCATTTTGCACGTATCGCCCGAGACCGATTCGAGTCGCCGCGACCGATCCGTCTCAGTGTCCGCCGAGTCGGCGGCCGAGACCGCGACTTTGAACCATGGGCCAGACTGTCTAAAACCAAGTTCCATCAGGAGATTTTTTTAACCACACCATCTCCCATGAGCTCTATACTCAGTTTCTGTACTCAAGCAAGACACAACATCCTACTTTTACACCTCCAAGTCACCATATTTTTTCCAACAAAGATACAATACTCAGTAGTAGACTTCCTATCACCACGGTCACCTGAATCGAATATCCAAAAATGTGTACATGCCCATGTTCCTGTACACCAACCCTTTTCCTAGACAACTTTGATATAAACCAGAACCCTTATCGCAGCTGACCAATGAGTCTCTCTGGGCTAATGCATGAATCTACTAAGTACTCCTACAACAAAGATTATGCTTGTCCTAGTAACCGTGAGATATATCAGCTTGCCGATCAATCTTCTTTATCTTCCTAGATCATCAAGTGCATGACTGTCATCAAACTATAAATTCACATTAGCTTCCACGGAGTGATAACAGGCTTGCATCCTAAAAGACATGCTTCCTCAAGAAGATCGGAGCATACTTCCTTGAGAAAGAAGTATACTATATTTTAATGTGCAACTTCAATCCAAGAAGTATTTGGACGTCTCACGTCCTTGGTCACAAAATGACGCTTAAAATACTGCTTAGACTCCAATAGCCCAGCTGACTCACTACCAATCAGCAAAATATCAACATAAACAGCCATAACTACGATGCTAGACTTTGTGCGCCAAACGAAGAGAGAGTGATCTAAATGACACCAGTGAAATCCAATAATAAAAATGGTAATGTTGAACTTCTCAAACCATGCCCTGGACTGCTTGAGTCCATATATGGCCTCTTGAGATGAAAAACTTTTGTTTCCTTGAGCAAACATAGCCTGGGGGTTGCTCCATATACATTCCTCCTGAAGATCCCCATATAAGAAACGTTCCTAACATTTAGTTGAAACAATGGCCATGACAGGTTAACAGCAATGAAGAACAAAATTCTGATAGAAGTCATCCTGGCAACTAGCGAGAATGTCTCAAAATAGTCGATGACATATGTCTGAGTATAACCTTTGGCCACGAGTCTGACCTTATATCTATACACAGATCCATCTGGGTGATACTTTAAAGTAAAGACCCAACGACAACCAACAAGCAGTATATGTTGGTGCCGAAAGCAACTCCCTACTTCCTCTAGAAGCAAGAGCTTCCATCTCCTCATCCATAGCCTGCTTCTAGACAGGTACCAATAAAGCCTCTATATAAGACCTGGGTATAGACTCAAAAGACAATGATAGGGCAAATGATGAAAAGTGAGGTTAAGTTGATCATAAGAAATGAAATTTAAAATAGGATGATTAGTGCAAAATCGGTTACCTTTTCAAAGGGCAATATAAATATCCAAATCAGAGGGAGATGATGGAGGAGAGAACGTCTACTGAAGAGGGGATAGTCGGAACTGGTTCGGAGGCAGGAACCTTTGGACATTGTGTAGACGTATATGAAATCCCGAACTGGTTTGGGTGTATGGGATCCTGAGTTTTTACTGGCAGTACTGGTGAAGAAACAGTAAAAGCAGGTGCAGGCAATGACACAATCGGTGACGGAGGAACAGTCTCAGATACAGTGATAGTAACCTGTGGAGAAAAGTATGGAACAGATTCAAACCTAACATCAGCAGATACTGAATACTTCCTAGTGGAGGGATTATAGCACTAAAATCCTTTTGTTCTAGAATACCAACAAAGACACATTTTATAGATCTAGGAGATAACTTGTCTAGCCTAGGAGATAAGTCCTGAACAAAATAAGTGCAACGAAAACACTAGGAGTCATGGAGAAAGGTGTTTGTTAGAAAATAGACAAGAAAAAGGAGATTTTATCGAGAACAGAAGAAAGCATTTTATTAATCAAATGACAAGCACATAACACAGCATCAGACAATAAATATTTTGGGACACTCATGTGAATCATTATGGTTCTAGCGACATCCAGAATGTGTTTATGTTTGCGTTCAGCAACTCCATTTTGTTGGGATGTATGAGAACAAGAGGTCTCATGAATAATATCATTTTTGGAACAAAAATAGATACATCTTTTTTAACATACTCTAAGGCATTGTCAGTACGAAGCGCACGAATTAAAATAGAAAAGTGATTTTTTATTTAATTAAAGAAAAGTTCATAACATTGGAGACTTCTAACCTCTCTTTTAAGAGATACAACCAAGTCATACGAGAGAAGTCATCAATAAAGAGCAAAAGGTATCTAAAACCCTTAATTGAGGGTACACGAGTAGGACCACAGACATCAAAATGGACCAACTCGAATGCAGAACGACTACGATTATTTGACTCAAGACTCTGAAAGGTAACACGATGATACTTACCTAACTCACAAGACTCACAACCTAAAGAAGAAATAGAATACTCAACAAAAATAATAGACTGAAGCTTTGCACCGAAGGATGACCCAAGCGCCAATGCCAAAGTAAAACTGGATCATGCTGATCTGCAACTAAACCAGTAAGGGTCACTCGATCGTCCAAATAGTATATGCCTCCTCGCTCATGCCCCGAACCAATCTCATCCCAGTCGACAGGCCCTAAAACACACAATAAGAAGAGAAAAATGTTATTTTGCAATTTATTATGTTTAGTAAATGGCTGATAGACAAGAGACTAACAAGAAATCGTGGACATATAGGACATCAGTAAGGGTCAAAGATGGAGTAAATTAAACTACCTCATTCCCTAATACAGGAGAATGAGTACCTTCAGCAATTTTAACAGAGGGGTGGACACATAACAAATTTAATGAAACAAACTCTTGTTTCGTACCTGACATATAGGATGAGGCTCCTTACTCTAATATCCAGGGCTTTGAGGAGAGGCAGTATAGACGTTCATACCTGAGCACATACATGAGTCACTGAAAGATCGTTCTGAGAGAACTCTGACTGTCGAAGTCTAACATACTCCCTGCGACAGTACAACCATGGAAGAGCCAGGAATAAGATAAAGAACTCATGGGTCAGGAGAACCAGAATCAGACAGTTGTGCCCACTATAACGTCCAAATATCTCCCAGCACTTTTGGAGATGTGATTGCTACGTCCACAATGCCTACATTACTGGGGGCCTTTCTCAGAGGCACTCTGTCTGCCTCCATAAGATCCATGTCCACCTCCAACGAATATACGTCCTTGTACTTCAAAATCGTGACCGCGACACGACCTCTGCCACGACCGGAAATCATTGCAGACTGCTCAATGGATGGTGCAGATGAAACATCGAATCTGGTAGAGACCCGTATAACTCTCAAAAAGGTAGAAGTTAACGCGGGAACTCTTTCTAGTATATGATCCCGCACTTGAGATCTTAGTGTACGACTCAAGCCAGATAGAAACTTCGATACCGCGAGATCTCTGACGATATCCCCTCAGTGTTTCGCATAAGTAACAACAGATTGATGCATCTCTAACACATCAATAAGACATTGAGTTTGCCATAGAACTCAAGCACAGATCTGTCTCCCTATTTAAGCTCAAACAGGCGATCATAAATCTCAAACACCCTCAAGGGGTTCTCATTACCACAGATCACTTTTAGTATATCACATATCTCCTTAGCGGTAGTCAAGAACATAACACTATACTAATCTTCTACACTAGATTGTTGAGAAGCCATGTCATCACAGAATAATCTCCAGTAAGCCAGGTATATAAATAGGATCTGAAATAGTAGGAGAATCTTGAAGGAGGTGAGCCAATTTGTTTCAGCGCTAATGAATATACGGAACGCCTGCGCCTATTACAATTAGTTAGATCCATTCAACTTTACCATACCCCAATATTGTCTGAGAATAGAAGGCTCAACCATCGGAGAGGAGATCACGGTAAGGGAGGAACTTGTAGTCTCAGACATAGTAGCTAATAGATAGATCACCAAAGATCAGAAGTAGTAGCAGAAAATAGCCAGTAAGCAAGAGAAACAAGAAACTTGTTACCAGATAGAGGGGAAAACAACTAGAATTGCATCAGGAAACAATATCTCGGCCTGAAATAGCCAGATCAAGTGTAAAAATCTGATTCTTAAGTAGTAAACAGATCAGATCTCACTAAAGAAGTCTGTAGAGTATCCAAATAACCAGATCAGATATAAAAATCTAATTTTTAAGCAGTAACAAGATCAGATATCACCAGAGAATACTTGTAAAGCATCAAAATAACCAGATCATATGTAAAATCTGAACCTCTGGAGAAAGCAGGAGGAGGGGCAGCACTCTTTTTAGGGTTAGGAAGGAGGAGGCACTGGAGGGGGGTGGCACCAATCTGGTGACTTAGAGGGGTAGGTGGCACCTGGAGGGGGTGACACCTGGAGGAAGGGTGGCTCTTGGAAGAGCGGCGGGACTCTTTTAGGGTTTGGAGAACTTAGAGGAAATGTATGGAGAGGTAGGAGGGTGATGTTTGAGGAGAAAGAATTTTAAGAAGAAGGTGGTGAATTTTAGGATTAGAACAGGAATTGATTAATTAACATAAGAGAAGGTAAAAATATATATATAGAAAACAAGGTGGGTATATGGGTATATAGATAACAACCCAATAACCTAATAGTAATAACTAATCTTAACAGTTCAAAGCAAGCATTTAAACTTTATGGAACACACACACAAACGAAACCAATTCCACAATACAAAGTATACCATGGAAATGAATTTTTCATCAGGACATCTAAAAAATTTGAAGTCCTTTCGATCTGAAAATGGGACTCTTCAAGGAAAACTAACAACCATGTTTAGGAAAAGAAAAGAATTAATAATATGTCTCATATCTGAGAAAGAGGTTTGCCCCATTCTGGATGCTATAGGCTTTAGAACTCTACTTGTGCACATAGACAGAAGAATTACCTAACATATGATAGAATCAAACATGATGAAAAACTACAAAAACAACATTTGGCTTTCAACAACGACAAAAAGTTGAAACAAAATGAGAAAAATGTAAATTGTTGAAACAAAATGAGAAAAATGTAAATTATGATATCTCTTGGAATACGAAAAATCAAACATGATGAGAAACTAAAAACCAACAGTTGGCTTCAGAAAGGATGAAAAGTTGAAACGAAATGGAAAAAAAATGTGGATTATAATGAATAATCTCTTGTAATGAACAAAGCTCATATAGCATCCAAGGGACATTTGAAAAGGTTATTAAGATCTGAATACAAAGAATACCAAACAACAATACCTTGTGAAAATTTCTCCTGGATTTCTTCTCATATCCAAGGTGCAAAAAAAAGTTGATATTTACGCAAACTATGAGATAGTGAAAATAGAGGTTACATTGAAATTACAAGAACGAACAAAGTGTATTTTAACCATGCACATAAACCTTGTTGTCAATGCAGAAAAAATAAACCAGCCACCGACCAGAAAAACGGCAAGGCACGACTTTTACTGATTCAGTATTAGGTCCTTTAGTTCAAGATCAACCAGGTTTTTAGAATAATGGAGTCTCTAATATATTAAAGTTGTCAAAGAGATATAGGAGTTTAATTGATAGGGAAATTATGAAAAAATATCACAAAATAATTCAGAACAGTAAAATTATACAAGTATATCACAATAAATCAAAGTTTTAACTTTTGAACTGACAGGACAATCTCTATTTTGAAAATTTAATTGACACAATATAAATGAAAGTTTTAATCTAAATTTAATCTAAAAGGTTTCATTTTTCTACTTTATTACATTAGAATGATTAAAAGAATTTTTGGTCATTTCAGCATTTTTCAATATACAATAATTTATCAAAACCTAATCTAAGACTCATCAAAAACTTTGCCCAAATTATTTTTATTGTGTTTTAGAATTTTCAGTTCGTTTTAAATTTTTTTGTAACCTTGTGATACAAAAGCATGAGATTTTCAATTGAATCAGGTGCCAAAATTGCCTGTACCTGTACCTCAAAAAGCTACCCAATACCACTATTGATACCAGATCCCAAACCTTGGTAGATATACATGTTCTTGACAACTGGTGACAGTTGGAAGTAGAACAAGTAGAACTAAGAAGTTATGACATAGATGATTGGATGATGGTGGCTTCAGATCCAATTAGCACAGAAACTTCTATAAGGTCCCTCCTAGGTCACTTCTCTTATCACATTTCAAACACTTCAAAACTTTCAATCAATCCTTGAATATCCACACCAGAGAATAAAATGTATGCTATAACCAAGATTTCCTTCAGAATGTTTGAAGACTGTATAGAGCATGCATTTGGCATATGCTCGATATGATGTGTCCTACATGTTGGGATTTACCATGTCACATGTTTCTCATGATTCTGTCTAGTGCATTTATGCATGCCCCAAAGCTTCAACATCAAATTATAAAAGTAGTTAAAGAAAATGAAATTCTCAGTAAAATATGAATGTAAATTGTAAAAGGAATACAATCAACCCTAATGACAGACGCGTATACATAATCAAATAAAAGGGAATCATCATCAATTATAGCTTTGAACTGGCAAAATTTCCAATGAAATAGCTTTAGTTACTATGGGGGCTACTTGCATTGTTTTGGAGCCTCCAATCCTGTTTTAATCTACAGCTGACTGCATTATTATCCTAGATTTGTTTTAGATGATGAAGACTCAGCATTTTTGCGGGGCACATGTTTGAGATCTGTTGAACCAACTCAAACATGTGCCCCGCAAAAATGTCGAGTCTTCATCATCTAAAACAAATCTAGGATAATAATGCAGTCAGCTGTAGATTAAAACAGGATTGGAGGCTCCAAAATAAATTAAACACAGACAAGGTATCAATCCGAAGCCAAAACCACTTCTCCCCAAAGAAATGAAGAGTCCATGTAAAAGGAAAAAATGAAAAATAATGAGTACAATACAAGCCAAAATATACGCAAATTGAAACACATTTCCCCATGCAAACTAATTCACTATAATGTAATCTAGGTAGTAAAAACATTTTGTAAGCATATCAGATATCTTTTAAAACAAGCTAGAAATAAAGAAAACTTCTGTTATAATCTGAATATGGAAATGAATATTCTGACACTAAAAACTGTGAGGACTGAGAGGTATCACTATTGGTATCACAACATATTTTACTGCATCATATCAGCATAAGTTAGATATGGCACAAGGTAACAATTCAAGTTGTAGAATGAAACTTTACCGAACAAAAATGGTCTTGCCGTTTAGAGGACCTGCTTCGTCGTGTAATTTCCACTTTCGGTGCTTGAAGCAGGTTTAACGGTTACTGACACTTCCCTCTTTTTGCAGATTAAATCTCTGCAGATCTAATGATCACATATTCATATTAAGGAATAATGATATTGCTACCAAACATTGAAGACAACAATTATACAAATCACCCAATCAGATACTTACAACCGAGAAGGAAAATATATAAACACCAGCTTTGCAAAAGAGCTTTGCCCTTTTTTCTCGCAAAGAGAATATGTACAGTCCATGAAAACCATTACGCGAGGTAGGCTTTGCTCGATGTGCAATAACCACGTCTCCACTATGAAAGTCTTTACCATCACATACAAGTCTAACTTCCATTGACATCTCCAGGTCATCCTTTAGGATATACTTATGTTCAAGGCCTTTCCCATTACTTGTAGTAAAGCAAGCTGGTCTAATAACAGCAACAATTTCATCAGGAGGATCATAACCAGCCTGAACTGGAAGTTTCAAGGGTAGTTCCTGATGCACAGATCAAAAAAATACTGAATTATGTAAATTACATAGTAACCAAATTCATGAACATTACCACAGCAAAGAAATCTCACTTTAGACAATGCACATCTTTTATACAGAAAACCTTTCATACAGGTAACAAAACAAAAGGTTTATTAACTAACCCCCTTAATATTTAACAAGCTGCTATGTTCACTAGTCAGTATGTCAATCCTGGAAGGAGCCTTCTCCTCTTTCTTTCCAAGTTGATAATTCCAAGCAGCGTCATCTATTGGATGTATCTGTGGCAACAAGATGAATAGAATAAAATAATATCTACATATTAAAAATTAAAAGCATAAAGTTCACATCATATCTGGAAAGTCAGAGCATAACTATACGAGAAAGGTAAAGAAAACAAATTAAAAGCATAACAGTGAGGCAACCTTCCCCTTATCAATTTCGCTAATAGGAAAAGATTGAGAATCACGAACGTCCAATCTTGCATTTCCATCGTTTACCACAAGCAAGCAGCCTTTTTCATCTGGGCAGCCAAGAAGCCTAACCATGCCAGGGAAAAGATATAAGATAACACACAAAATATTATGAGACTGTAGAATTTACAGACATCTTCCAAAAGGTATGCTACCTGCAAATTATGCGTGCTTCTCCTGTTGAGAACAATTAAAACATTAGTAAATTTGATAGGCAGATATCAAAGGAAAAAACATCCGCTGAGGGCATATTAAGATCATTAACATCAACTACCAAAATGCAAGTACACGCAAAGAGAAAGGACTGGCCCAAACACCATGACAACCTATCTATTTGTGAGGTATAAGTAAAACAGCATAGTTAAGAGTGTGATAGAAACATGTACCACTACCAAGTAACACAATCAGAGATAAGAAGAATAGATGTCTGAACAGCATAAAAATATATATATATATATATATATATATATATAGAGAGAGAGAGAGAGAGAGAGAGAGAGAATTTTTTTATTTTAAATCAAACAATATAAAGCACTTACCTCCAACATCTCCTTGAAATCCTTCAAGCAAGAAATACTCCAATGTGGCATAAAGATTATTTTTGAACATCCAACTGCTCCTTAAGAATTTAATTTTTTGGCCTGATTTCCAAAGAAGCCCTTTCCTTCTTATGATTTGTGTACTCTTACAACTACAATTGAACAGAAAACATAAACTGATAATTTGGCCCAGCAAGAAAACGAGAATTGACAAAATGCTTGAACATTTCAGTCAATTCATGGGTAAAGAGACTAAACACATGAACCTACAGTATCACTGACAATTTTAAACCCTTACCATCAGCAGATATCCCAAGTTTTTTCTTGTTGCATGGGCCAATAACAAGAACAGGTTCATCCTCACCGCATTCTGCTTCTTCATCATATGCATCATGCATCTGAAATATCCAATCATGATATTCCTTTTCCAAGTTTAACAAATTAAGTGGTTTTCCATCTTTATGAATCTCAACAATTTTCGCTGTTGATGAAAGTAAGGAACACAAATTAATCTACATCATATTCATACAAAAATAGTAGAAAAACCGAAATATAGAATGGAAAGAAACAAAGCATAAAGCGTTCATTTTTAACATGCACCTGAATCTTCTCCAGAAGGCTTGCTGCCAAAGCTCCTCAATGCCAAAGTGAAAGGGTCATGATGTGCTAAGTCAGTCTGAAGAAAAGAAGAGTGAACTGTGAAGAAATCCAAGGTTTCAGGAACAAGGTTAATCTTCCTTTTCTGTCCAATTCTTCTTCCTTTTTTGGTGGTAGTTTGGGTTGTTTTTGTGTGCGTGTTTGTGCGTGCGCGTGTTGTGAGTGGGGCGAGTATCTCCTAGATCCATTCCCAACAAGTTGAAACTCTCCAAGAGCCACTAAACATGAAAAAATATATATTTTTTAATCTTAGCCAAGGATATATCATTGTCAGAGTTACAGCTATCATATGGCACCGATGCAGGTGCCACAATATGTTGCTGACATGCTAAATAAAAGATACTTTCACTTAGTACAAAAAAATCATTCATTTTAAAGAACACAGTGGATTCATCTTGACCATTGATGCAGAGACTTGCTAATTTCTTTCAATAATGATGCAACAAATTGATGCAGACGGGGAAGCGAAGAAGACGAACGACGCGGGCTAGATCTCGTTCTAGTGCTAACGAACCCTGAAGAGATCTCCAGCAGGGGTAACTATTTAAATCCACGAGCAAGAACGACCTGAATTCACGAGCCAAAATGAAACCTCGAATCCAAGAGCAAATACGAGGAAAAACTCAAAAATTTATTGATTAAAAGTTGATTTCCTAAAACCCTAGGATACAATGGTCTTATATAGGCAAATAAAACAAGAATACTTTTCTAACTAGAAAATTAGAAAGAAACAAAAATAAAACTAATTGAAATCCAAAACAAACCCAGAAAATAACTCCTAAACGAATTAGGATACTCTGGCTTGTCGACAGTTGAAGGGAGCTGTCAACAGGTCTGTAATTCCCTAACTTATTGTAAAAGCCTGTCAACAGAGGAAGAAGAGCGTTGTCGACAAGCCTGTAGTTTACTCTGATACTGTAGAAGACTGTTGACAGTCGAAAAAAGTTGTCGATAGTTGATCTCCCGCATCAGCCCCTCCCTCTTCAAAAGAACTCATCCTCGAGCTATTATGTGGATACAGCTGCTCGGGTGGGTGATAATAATAAAATCTGCCACATTGAATGTCTTTGACATTGTCATATCGCTCAGAAGATCCACAACATAGGCGTTATTATTGATCTTATTCACGATTTTGAACGGACCATCCTTCTTGGCTTCAACTTGTTGTACGATCCAGCAGGAATTCTTTTCTAAAATATATCATTACCATGTCTCCTTCTTCGAAGACCTTTTCTCTCCTTTTATCAGCAGTGGCTTTGAATTTTATATTGGACTTCTCCAATCTTTCTTGAACATCCTTTTGAGCTCTATTGCTTGCTCAGCCCTGGCACTAACTGCATTACTGAACTTCTCGCTAATGGGCAATTTAGCCAAGTCTAAGAGATGATAAGGTACCTTCCGATAGACAATAGAAAAGGGTAACATACCCGATGAGATGTGGATTGCGCTGTTGTAAGCAAACTCTACTTGAGACAAAGCTTGATCCCATGCTCTTGGCCTGTCTCCACACATGTTCCTCAATAAGGTGCCTAAAGTGTGGTTGACAACTTCCGTCTGGCCATCGGTTCGAGGGTGCGTCGTGCTACTGTACTTTAAAGATGTATCAAATTTCCTCCATAGAATAGTCCGCGCCAAGAATTTGCTGGCTCGATCCGAAACAATAGAACTTGGCACGCAATGCAATCTCACAGTCTCTTGAAAAAATAATTTGGCTACATGTGGTGCATCAGATGTCTTCCAGAAATAAAGTTGGAATCCGCTCCCTTTTGTGTCAACAAATCCCAACACGAATCCATGCTCAAATCATCCCAGATGTCCTTTGGGATGGGCAAAGTATATATAAGCCTGTATTTTGAGCTTGGCCTTTGGCAACTTGACAAATTGAGCAGTTCACAACTGTAGTCATATCCTTTCCCAGTTGGGGTCAGTGGTATCTTTCCTCAAGACTTATCGTCTTCTCTCCAAAAATGTATTGAAAGTCCGCATCCGTGCAAGTCTCTTAATAACTTTTCCCCTCAACGAAATTCTCGTGCTTCGTTCAACTTTTCACTGAAAAAGGCAATGAGTCTCTTTTCTTGCGAGTATTGCTCCAATGCCCACTCCGCAAGCATCACACCTTCTCAAAATTTGAAAAAGCTAAGACAGATGCATTAGTAAGCTTCTCTTTGATGAGTGCAATAGTCCGCCATGTTGTTCGTCATTGTTTCTGCCCATCATTGGAGCTTCGCTGGAGCTCTGATACCACTTGATGCAGAAGGGCAAGCGAAGAAGATGAACGACGCGGACTAGACCTCGTTCTAGCGTTAATGAATCTTGAAAAGATCTCCAGGTAAGGGTAACTAGTTGAATCTACGAGCAAGAACAACCCGAATCCACGAGCTAAAATGAACAACTCGAATCCAAGGGCAAATATGAGGAAAAACTCAAAAGTTTATTGATTAAAAGTTGATTTCCTAAAACCCACGGATACAATGGCCTTATATGGGAAATAAAAGAAGAAAATTTTTTTGACTAAAAAACTAAAATAAAGAAATAAAAATAAAACAAATTGGAATCCAAAATGGATCCAGAAAATAACTCCTAAACGAACTAGGATACTCTCATAAGCCATAGGCACATCGACAGTTGAAGGGAGCTATCGACAGGTCTGTAATCTCCTAACTTACTGTAAAAGCCTGTCGATAGAGGAAGATGAGGGATGTCGACAAGACTGTAATTTACTCTGATACTTTAAAAGAATGTCAAACTATCGACAGTCGAAAAGAGTTGTCGACAGTTGATCTCCTGCATCACAAATAGAACACAAAATAATTATTAACCTATTGATTATAGCTTGCCTTGAGCTTAGCTATAGGAATGAGACTGAGTGCATAATGTGTTGCATAAAGACAATGTTACAAGCTAATAAACTCATTTTTATTTCAAAACCAACAATATCTAAAGAAAGGACACCAAAGGTGTTGTTTAAAAAAATAAATTCCAGGGATGCAAGAAGAACTAATGAAATTTTAACCTCAATAATAAATTATTAATACATTAACACTCAGGTGACATATTGCAGTCACAGAGAGGTAAGGAACAAAAAACATGAGCAAACTACAGATTTGGTGAACGAAATCATTGATGCAAACCATTTTATCAATACAACAGTTTCATACCTTAGAAGGTGTAGGGAAAAGCCAGCATCCGTGTCTGAAACCACAGCAATAACAGAAAAGCACATCAAAATAATATCTCTACAGGCAAGTATTTTAACAAAACTAATAAAGAGAATGCATGTATTAACAAATCACATTACCAACGAAGCATTTGACCCTGTGACAACACCTCCTTAATAACTGGGCTTTATCTCCCCGTTTTTGCTGTGGTTCCATGAAAGGAAGGGCTCGCTGGAGGCAATAATAATAAGTAAGAACAGTGCTGGACTTTGGACTGCACTTGAAAAATCTAACTACATTTTATGGTATAGGTTGCATGTCGCAGAAGAGGAAAACAGACCTTTGTATATTTACAATGTAGGAGACTGTAAAGAATACTACTGCCCCCACCCCCCCCCCCCCCCCCCCCCGGCCAACAAAAAAAAAAACCACCACCACCAGAATAACCAAAAAAACCACCCCCACCCAAACACAGAGAGGAGATGAGGACAGAAGGAGGCACACCCAAGCAAATCAGAATGTCCAAGCATTCCACTTTCCTCGAACATAAAAAACATGTAGGCTATGCCTTCCAACTCAGGAGACATAATTGGCGTATATTGTTTACACTCCATGAAGAACAAAAAACTTTTCAGGCTATTTTTTTGAGAGAAAGACCGTTAGGCCAATAAAGCCCCCGACGTTTCATTAACAAGTCCATAACGAAATAAACCTCAAAAATGGAGGGAACAAAGATGTAAAAATACAAAATTGGTCCACCCGAAAGAAAGAAACTCCAACAAGGGCCACCTTACTTCCAGCGTCATAGCAACATACCCACTTTTCATCCAGCGACCCAAATAATGACGCTGGGTTCAACCCAACCCGATTTGTCGAATACTCTTAAACTTCTCCGACGCAAGTCTACCAGCTCCATCCATCCTCCTATCTCCCTCTTCCAAAAACACGCTCCTCCGTCTTCGACCTCTTCAGAGATCTTGCGATCCGCTAAGGGGGAACAGACCGAAAAATTTTGCAAACTCATTTGGAAAATTATTCTCAATCTCCTCGCTGACGATGTTCATCAAGAACTCATCAATCACAGGAAAACCCGACCCGTCGAGCCTCTTCCCATCAAGTGATGCCTCTTGGCCCCGTTTGGTCGGAGAAGACGACCCAGATACCCCAGTAAAAACAAATCCTCGCTTGAGCATTGGTGCCAAGCCTTTCCCCTCAGAGACCCCACTATTGAGAAATCCCCGTTTAATTGATGGGGCTTTGCCCTTGCCTTTCTTCTTAGGCTTAAAGAGGCCATCCCGCAGACCTATAGCTGGTATATTCCTCTCCACTATAAGCAACCTCAGGTTTAGCACTAGACTGAACTGAAGATTCCGGCCCAGCCTCCACCTCAAGCCCCACATCCAACCTAACACTTTCAGCATCCCCAACTGAGCCATCCCGCTCAAAAAAGCCAGCAAGTCCAGCATCAGCCGTCCCATATACAGCCATCTGGTTCAGATCATACTTAGGGCCGAATCCCTCTTATTGGACGCACTCGCAATAGCCACTTTACCCTCGCCAACCAAATCAATGGTCACCCCTGTTAGAAGTTCAAAATCGAACTGCCCAGACACTTTCGTGTCACGTGTTCACCTAGATTAATATTAACGCTTCAAAATCCGCGCTCTATAGTGACAACTCCGCCGCTCCCTGTGGCCATCGCTGTCGTCTCCTCCCCCACTGTCGATCCAACGATCACATCCAACGTCATCGAACGACAGATAATGAAGCTCTCAGCGAAGGTCGGAGGTTGACGCTCCTCAGAACTCTGCACCATGTCCTCAGGCAACCAATGTCGGAATCGTACGGTACACAAGGCGGTGTTTCCCTCGAGCTCGTTGCACACTGCTCCGTCCCCTAACTCGTCGCCACAACCCCTACCTCGCTGACGATCATAGACTTCGGCGATTGATTGGAGAGAGGACTGAATCCACTCTCCCCAAATCCCTCATCGACCGCCGATGATCCACCCCCCTGGGAACTCAAAAGGAATTCGCCGATTTCGATTGCATTCTCGAGGCACCACCCCAAGCACCACTCTAACCACTATTCAACGCCTCCGCTACTAACCTTACAACTCCCTCCTCCGTGATCGAGGCCAGCTGAAAGTAGATTCGCAGAGCTCCGAGATCTGGTATTTGAAAAGAAGGATCCGAATCACATCCTTTCGCATCCCATCACCATTAGGCATCACCGGGCTCCCCGATAGTCAAACCGAGTCCAAAAGTCCCTGCTTGACCTCCGCCTCCACTCTCTGCACAACCCCATTCGGACATCTTCTCGCCTGATGTCCCGGCCTCCGGTAGATGAAGCACAGAAGCCTCGTCGGGCAAGCTGTCTTCCAATGGCCGGAGAGGCCGCAAAGTGGCAGGTGCAAAAGTCTAGCCCGGAGAGTGTTTTGAACCTCAAATCTTTCATAGGAAAACCTTATGTTGAAAAGTTAAACCGTCCATTTTAAAAGAAAGGAGTCATCTTCTCGCAGACCTCGAAAGAAGCGAGTAGTGAGCAAGCCTCGCCGAGATGCTCGGGGGGATTAGATATTTTCTTCTTTTTGCTCAATGAAACGTCATTATCATTATTAACATCATCCAGACCTCTTCTCATCAGACAAAGCTAATAGCCGCTCATCCAAATGGGATCTGAACATCATATTATCATGTAATAATATATAAGATATAAATATATACCCTCAACATTTTTATTGAATTTGTCTTTCTTTTTCTATGTGACCGTTTCCTTCTCATGACAATTAACGTCCTTCCCGTTTTTTCTCCAGCAAAACCCCACTTTATTATTACACCAACTGATTCTTCCTGGTACGTGATTGGCTTTGCATCTGGTTTCGAAGGCATCTATCATATCTAGGCAGCATTTCTCAGCATAGAAAAAATCATACCCCCACCAGCCTTCCCACTAACTGCCCAAAAGAAAGAAAGAAAGAAAGTACATGTTCTTTAGAATTAATGTTCTAACATAGCTTATGAACTGCGCCAGTGCACCATTCACTGGCTGTCTCAAGCCAGGATAGAGGAGGGTTGTGACCTGTGACAGCTAACGTAAAACATTATCACATACTATGAACATGAACCAAGAACTAAATTTCATGGGGGCGTTCCTAATGAGCGACGCGCTACATTGAAGCCCGGGTGTGATTATTTCATCATCCAGACCTCTTCTCATCAAAAAAAGCTAATAGTTGCTCATCCAAATGGACAATCCCAATTGATTTGATCATATTATCATGTAATAATATATAAGATATAAATGTATGCCCTCAACATTCTTATTGAATTTGTCTTTCTTTTTCTATGTGATCGTTTCCTTCTCATGACAATGTCCTTCCATTTTTTTTTCTCCAACAAAACCCCACTTTATTATTACACCAACTGATTCTTCCTGGTACGTGATTGGCTTTGCATCTGGTTTCGAAGGCATCTTATCATATCTAGGCAACATTTCTCAGCATAGAAAATATCATACCACCTCCAGCCTTCCCACCAACTGCCCAAAAGAAAGAAAGAAAGAAACATGTTCTTTAAAATTAGGAGGCTTGTGGTAGGCCTGTGACAACCAACGTAAAATATTGTCACATACTATGAACATGAACTAAGATCTAAATTTTTTTGGGGCGTTCCCTACTGAGCGACGCGCTACATCGGAGCCCGGGTGTGATTGTTTCATCATCCAGACCTCTTCTCATCAAAAAAAAGTAGAGTGTAGTGAAAGTCGCAACGGTTGCTAGATCGTCGTCCAAAAGCGACGCGCCACACTGACGCCCGAATGTGGTGTCAAATAAGCAATGGGTCCCCACACTTTTATGAGCACGTGAGGGCAACGAAACTCTTACAGAGATTTGAAGAAAAATTATGATGGAATGAGTTTTGAGAGATATAAGCTAGCCAAGAAGGAGGCTAGAAAGTTGTTCAGAATGCAAAAGCTAAAGTGTATGAGAAGTTGGACATCAAAGAGGTTAAAAAGAATATATATAGAATTGCTCAAATAAGAGAGAGAGACTAGAGATTTGTGTACTGTGAGGTGTGTCAAAATGAGGATCAGAAGATTTTAGTTCGAGATGAAATCAAAGAAAGATAGAGAGTATTTTGACAGATTGTTTAATGGTAGTTCTACTCAAGATTTGGGTGACCTTACCTCAGTGCCAGGATATGAACCGTAATTATATGCGCAGAATTAGCGAATCTGAAGTTAAAAAGACCTTGAAGAGGATGAAGTCAAGGAAAGTTGTTGGCCCGAATGAAATTCCTGTTGAGGTATGGAGATGCTTAGGAGAGATGAACGTAAGATGGCTGACAAGCTTCTCTGACAAGATCTAACTAATTAAAAAAATGTCAAATGAGTGAAGAAGAGTACCCTAATACCTCACTAAAAGAACAAGGGTGATATCCAGAATCGTTCAAACTACCGTGGAATAAAACTCATGTGTCACATCATGAAACTTTGAGAAAGAATAATTGAGCACAAGTTAAGGCAATATGTTAAAATATCAGAGAACCAGTTTCGGTTAATGTCAAGACGATCGACTTGCTTCGTCAACTTATAGAGCGACTTCGAGAGGAGAAATTTGCATATGGTCTTTATTGATTTAGAAAAAGCTTATGATAAGGTGCCAAAAAAGGTATTATGGTGGACATTGCTGAAATAGAAAGTTCCCATCGAATATATTAACATAATCAAGGACAGGTACGATCGAGTACTGGCAAATGTCAGAACTTGTGAAGGCATAACAAATGATTTTACTATCACAATTGAATTGCATCAAGGATCTGCATTGAGTCCATTCTTAATTATCATAGTGATGGATGAGCTTACAAGAGCTATTCAGGATAAGATACCGTGGTGTATGCTATTTGCTGATGATATTGTCCTAGTCGATAAGACGAGAGTTAAGATAAGTACCAAATTGGAGTCATGGAGTCAAACTCTAAAATCTTGACGTTTTAGATTAAGTAGAGTCAAAATAGAGTATATGGAGTGCAAATTCAGTAAACAGGAAATCTGAGATTATAGTATTGTCATACTAGACAGACAAGGAATACCGATGAGCAGTCATTTTAAATACTTGAGTTCTATTATCCAAAAGGATGAGAAGATCAATAATGGTGTCAACTATAGGATCCAAGCCGACTGGTTGAAATGGAGTACAACAAGAGTTTTATGCGATTGTAACATTCCGTTATGGCTGAAAGGGAAATTTTATCGGAATTCTATTAGGCCAGCTTTGTTATATGGCACAGAATGTTGGGCTATAAAGAGATAGCGGAGATGTGCATGCTTCGTTGGATGTATGATAACACGAGGAGATATAAGGTGAGTAATGAGGATATCCGTACTAAGATAGCCGTAGCACCTATAGAAGAGAAGATGAGAGAAAATCGCCTATGATGGTTTAATCATGTGCTACGTAGACCTACAGATGTGCCAGTCTGGAAAGTAGAGCATATCAAATTAGGGCAAGTTAAAAGAGCGCAGGAGAGACCGAAGAAAACATGTATGGAGGCGATACGACAAGATATAGAGGCAAAGGTCTTAATGAAGGCATATTGCTTGATAGGAATGAATGGAAAAAGTTGATCCATGCGCCCGATCCAGCGTAATTCTCTTTTAGTTCATGTAGCCACCCCCAAATACTTGGGACAAATGGCTTAATTGTGTTGTTGTTTGTTCTAACATAGCTAATGAGTTACTACTCAATCTCATCTGATAGACTAGTCCTGACAATAATTATATCCTGACATTTGAAATAGAAGGAAGAACAAACTAAATAAAAACTAATGCTTGAAATCTATAGCTTCTAACAAAGTAACTAAGTCAAACAAAAAAAGTTGTCTAATCCAATACCTCACCTATACAAGTTTATGGAACCATTCATAAGCAAGGTGTTTAGGTTTCATTAACATACATCCATCTTATGCAAAGGATCATTTTATAGGTTTGTTTAACTGACAGTGACGAAATATGATCTTTAGAATTCTTTAAAAGCCAAAGGGCTTGACAATTATGGTTTCCTAAAATCCAACATGAAAGCGGAGCGTACAATGCATGTCGAGCAAGTTCGGGCAAGTGTTGGTCTTCGCTACGTGTCGGACACGGGAATAGGACTCACTTTGTAGTGTCCATGCTTCATACTTGCAACCATATGTATGCATGTGTGTTATGTACATGCATAACACTTAGTTCTCACCTTTCCCATATCTCCCTCTTCTATTATTCCCCTCCTTTTCCTAATTCCCCATAACAATACCTCCCAAACCATATTATGAAGATCCGGTGAAAACTGAAGTAGAAAAAAGAATGAAACCCCCCGCAACGCAACTGAATAAATAACACTACAATGACAATTAGTAAAAAAAGACTTTGAAAATAACTAAATTCTGCAGCTCTATTAGGCTCATTTCTTTGCTATGAGATTCTAAATTCTCCACACACATGGCCCGTTTTCTTTTCTATGAGATTCTAAAGCCCCCACCCCCCCAACACACACACACACATAGATTTTCACTTTTCTCCGCTTTACTCACCTGCAAACCCAACCCGAACAGAGGCAGTAAGGTATGGATCATAAAATGGTCAATCTAACTGATAGATAAATAAAAGGGGCAGGCTTGGTACAAGTCTTTGACGCATTTGACTCAAAGTAACCCATTGATTTGTGCCTTTATCTGTACCAAGATGTTGTCTAAGTGGTTTTTTGTAGTTTTCTTTCTTATTTTCACTTGAGGGGTACACTGAGTTCGACTCCTTCCATTTGCATTTTTCCCCTCAAAATCTGAATCTAAGTCTCAGACCCAAATGATGACAACAGTATATTAGCACAAAGATGAGTGTGGCTCAGTTTGTTAGTGGGTGTAGATGCATTATGTGTTAATATGTGTTGGTATTGTACTAGAGGACTGGACTTTGCTGTGTTTTTCTCTTCAAGCAATGTACATTCCATTTCAAACCTAACCTGTTACTAAAAAGGTTAGGTGGGTCAGTACCAAAACACACAATTTGTGGGGTCAGTTGGGTTCGGTGTAAGACTCCTTGACCCATCTATTAAATAGGCTAAATTCAAATCAGTATAACTGGGTTAAGTCAACCCAACCTGACAGGCGTGGTGGATCACAAGGATCAAGTACAATGAAATTTAATCATTAAAGAATATATTGGATGGACATGTAACAATAGATTGGATTGCACCTCCAGTTAAAACATGCTAACTGCTCATTCACGTGATGATTAATAAGTTCTATCTGCTCTATTCCTTTGGAAAATAAAAAACAGGTCCAAGTTGGGGAAGAGCTTAAAGGACTAAATATGCCAGTAAATGACATAATCAGGCCAACTGCAGCTTGAGGCCCCACAAGTTTGAGGTTGTAGATCAACAAAGACACACTACAATGCCAGGTTGATTATCAATTAAACCAGAAATCATAGCACGCAAAGGTAAAACCAACCCATTGAAACTTAAGGAATACATAAAAAGAAAATAACAATTATGGATACGCATTTTAAGGTTGTCAATCTCCAAGAATGGCAATAATTTGTAGTCCAAGCAAACACATCAAGTCACAATATTTTAAGAAAATCATCATAATGCAAAATACAAAAACAAAAGAACAATAAACAGTTGCAGTAAAAGAAGAAAACTTGTCAAATTTGATATTGAAGGCAACAAACCATGTTAAAAACAACAAGAAAATGTCTTACCCATCTAGCATCTGGAAGTAATCGGCCGAGTCTCCGAATAGACAAGCGACTGAACTTTTCAAAATCATCTTTTTCTCGGAACCCATCTACCTCTAGTTTTTCCAAAATTCTGTCAATGCTCTCTTTACCCTGAAATAATACAAAAGAATATCATCATTCATGATATGCGTTGTTGTCTTCAACATTCATCTTGACCTTTTTCTCAACAATATCAGGACAGCAATGGGTTACGACTCAAGAACAAGGAAGCTCCCAAAAAAAAAAAGATAGAAAGGAAATGGAAAAAAGAAAGACAGTTTCTATAGCCAGTTGTCAGCCTGAAATCAATGCTTTCTTGGTTGTTACAAAACTCCTACCATGCTAGCATAAGCAAGAGTGGCATTTGTATTAGAACCACAATGTGCAATTAGCGACTTGGTAACCTACATTTTTTAACCATGCAGTTTAGGCTCATAATCAAGGAGCAAGCCTCCAAATTCAGATAGACCAGAAAAATGTCTAGATGAAGAGTTCAGATGATATGATTCCTTCAAATTTCCTATAGGGATTTTTCACAAGATAACACCATGAAGTGCTCAAATAGAAAAATTAAGGGAAGGAAGAAAAGAGAAGAAACATGAATATATAAGTTCCCAACATACCTCAACAATTGGAAAGTAGACACACTTCAACCGTGCATTAGCCTGGCGACAACTCCTGAAGCCTGCAGTAATCCAACCATTCAAACTAATTTATGTTTAAATCCTAGACACAGTTCAACATAAACTGTACTGAATATTGGATGCATACCAGGAGTTTTAGGTGTTGGGTCTCGTTCATTAACCATGTGCAGTTGAAAGACAAAATCAGGACCATTACAAGAGTGGAGATTTGTAATTGCAACCTCCCCACCCTCGATTTCAGCTAAATCTGTATGGTTTACCTAAAAAAACGGAAAACATATTACTAACAAAATAATATCAGAAAACAACAGAAACAGTAAAACCCTATCAGCAATGCCTTTTCATAATTACTTCTGGTAAGTTTGCGAGTATTTGGTCGTCATTCTATAAGCATATAGCTTGACAATGGTAAAGTTCTCATATAATAAATAAAAACAACAAATAAGAATGCGCTCAAGTAATGTAAAATTCAGACTCCTTGATAAAGACAGAACAACATAGCATGAGGGAGTTAATAATTAGATCGCATCTCAGCTTATGTAACTTGGTAATTACATTTTTATGTTGTTTTTTGAACCACAAAAAATAAATCTGTTTTAGCAATAATTGCTTAAGATAATAAATTTTGTCACACGTTTACTTCTATAAAGGTTAAAGCTACCCATATCCTACGAATTAACAAGTTTATTGATACTCATTTAACCGTGTCTGACTGTTCTTGAATAGGCATGATTTAAGGTATAAGGTTGAAGAATACACTGAAATTTTAAGTTGCATTTAAGTGGTATACAAGTGAATGGCTCAAAGTAAATTGGTTGTCTAACTTAATAAAGGAGTGATGAAATAGAGCAACCAAGTTTCATAACATAAAGCATGTAATTGTGCTCCAAGCACCAAGCTAAAACAAGACATTTCAATTATTATCTATTCAATTAAGTTTATATAATTACTGTTTAATATACTTTATGTATTATACATAGTCATTATTACTTTGGAGGGTCTGTTGAGGGAAATTGATGGAATTTGTGGAACTAAAGTGCTGCCAACGACCCCTTATCCATCAACCCCCCCACCCCCAAAACACAACTTTTTCTACCATCAGGATTCATTGTCACCAACACTAGCATAGGCACAATATTTCTTTTGCTGCTACAGTAATAGAGAAAAGCATAGCTGATAGAGAGGAGAAGGGATGCTAAATTCAGTTGGGTCCATTTTAGGTCCAATTGCCCTTATCTTTGATTTAGACAAATGAACTTTCCGTCTCTTTTTTCACAACAAGGCATTGGCAAAGACAATTAAAAAAAACTAAGAGTTTTCCTATATATACCGCCACAAAACTTCATTATTTAGAAAATTACCCCACAATTTATTGATGTTGCCAGCTTACTCTCCAAATCTTTGGGTCTTAGAAAAATACCCTTGACGGCAGCCTATTAGATTTTATACGGATTACAAATAAAAAAATGTCTATACCTCTTGTTCAACTATCCATTAAACATACAAAAAATAGAAAAAGGAAAAGGAGAAAACTTATTTCTCAATCTATCCCTAATCCCTATCTCAATACATGAAACATGGCCTCCCTCTCTGCCTTTCGTATCAATCTCCTCTTTTCCCCTCAGTTGTCATTCCCCACACCTCCCTCTTGATCTCCTCTCTTCTTTCTTTACCGATCTCCACTCTACCCTTTCAATTGTCGGGAACAGCGTTGGCAGTGTCAAGCCAAGGGAGGTGCGCTCTGGAAAGACTACCTTAAATATTTATTTTTCTTTGTTTGGGACATATTGATATAAAATTGTTGAATGATTAATAAGGAAAAGTTTTTGCATTGTGAGTTCTAGGGGAAGAAAGAGGGGATGAAGGGGACCTCAAAGTGGAGGAAGGAAAGGACGACATCGAGGTTAGAGGTATAGGTGAGGGTGGAGAGGTAGGTAAAGGTACTTGACAAAGTAGGCAAACATTAAGATAGAAAGGTGATGGAGATGACGGAGGGCCTTTGTTTTTTATAATGACTTCTTTTCTGAGGGGCTTTGGATGTTAGTGATGATGATTGATAAGGATGCTATGATTCATGGGAAGGGACGGAGCGAGGTTTTAATTACTGTGTTCGTTGTGGAATGTGGACTGAGGAAGATGGGGTTTTGACTAATGTTTAATGTATAGCTTTCTTTGATTCTTTTTGCAATCAAGTTTTCTTAGAGACGTGGGTTTCTTCGATAGAGTTAGAGAAGAAGAGGAAGAAGAAATGCAACATCCAGGCTTCAATTGAAGGGTAGGGGTTTTAATCACCGAAATAATGATAAAATTAGTTATTTTAAAAAATATTAGTCAGTTAACACAACTGGAACGAATATTCTGATTTTCTACAGGGAAGTACCTTTAACCCTAAACAATGAATAAAGACCAAGGGTCGAACAAAAACATTTCCGTCACCATACATAATACATTCACATATGTTTGTGCGTAGAGGGAAAAAAACACACAAAAACACGCGCATGCGCTCACAAGATTTTCTCAAAAGTATTAGTTTAATTTGCAATTTCAGTTAGTTTAGTATTTTAAACTTTTTTGCTGATCTAATACATATTTCCACCAATGTGCATGGTGATACAAACTAGGGATGTCAATTGGGTCGAGTCAAGTCAAATTCGGGTCAACCTAACTATAGATGACCTGCCCCGACCTGTTTAGTAAACAGAGGTCAATGTTGCATACCCATACCCGACCTAGACTTAAAGGGTCAACCTGGCTTGACCTAATTAACCAGTTTATTAAATCTCAGGCACAATTAAACAAATCAAAGTTATAAAAAACAAAAGAGAAAAAAAACACCATCAATAACAAACCTTACAAAAAAAATTTTAATTTTATAAAAGAACATATTAAACCTATTCACAATATTAATTAAAATCAATAACATCTAACTTTTAGTTTCTATAGGACTAGTAGTTTGAACTTTATCTATGTTTCAAATAAACAGGTCATAAGCAGGTAAAATGGGTCAACCATCAACCCACACCCGACCCATTTAATAAACAAGTTAGGTGAATTAACCTGTTTATGACTCAAAACCAAAACCGTAAATGCTTGGCCCAACCCACAAAGCTTTTGGCAATTGGAACAGGTCATAACTGCAATCCCTACTACAAACATCATAAATAATTCTTTGGAAGTGAATGTGTGCACAACCAAGTGCTCAACCCAGAACAAATTCAAAGCAAAAGGCCCATCAATTTTAATTTAAAAATTGCAATCCAATAATAGAAATAAGTTAATTATAATACAAGAAAATATGTAGACAAGTTATTTAGATTATTGAAAAATGGACCAGTATGTATCTGATACGCATGATTTAAAGAACTAAGAATATGGTCAAAGTTGGGGATTGTCTCTTCAAGCGGTTGTTGTAATCGGTGTCAATGATGACCAAAGTAATGGGAATTGTCGTAGTGTGGACAAGAAACTAGTATATATAAAAGAAAAGTTGTCCAAATTAGCATTTGGAGCTGGCAGTTGTGGGAAGAAGGAAAGCTAAAGAGAGGAACTGCTGAAGGCTTTGAGATTAAACACAGCCACCAGCGTGCAAAGCTTAAATGCAAAATTCAAGACAATGCCAGTTTAACAATTGTGAATATACAATCAGAATTCAATGAAAAATAGAGCACAATAAGAAATGAAAACTAGAAAACCTGAAACTCTATTGGCCTTGTTGTTTTCTTTGAACTCATCTCTTCATCACACTGCACAAAAATGTTATTGTGCATATAAGAATAATATTATAGTCATTTTGTTATAAAAATTCAAAATTCAAGACATGCATAAATTATGCAAGGAATGAAGTTTAAGTTAAGCATGCACATGAATTTAAATATATACAACACGAATAGCCTAAGCGTGAAGCAATTATGTTCTGACCAATGTTGCCAAGATCCTACAGTTTGTTTGACTGGCCCAATTTATATTAAATTGTATCAGTTACTGGATAGAAGCTCTATCTGCTGTCCATGGCCCCCTCACATTCAGTCAGTTCGGTTATTGATACAAAACAAAGTGGGGAACCACTCTACGTACCTGATATGAATGCAAACAGCTAAACCAATTTTGTTTCTGAACAAAGTTTTCTTTATCATAAAATAGGGGTGGCTGGGTTTTTTTTTTTCTTTTACTTTTTGGTTCGCGGGAGAGGGGGGTGGGTAGGAGCAATTATTGAATGAGTTTAGAAGTGATACCATAAATAAGTTCACTTGCTCGAAGCTTCTTCATTGGTTGCATCCATCCATTTTATTTCTGACTACATTTGTTCTCTTACAATTTGAGTTTCATAGTCGGACGACAACTACTCGTCTGCAAGGTATACTCTTTTTCTCGTACAATTAAAATAATTTTCATTACTTTTTAGAAACAAAGAGTTAACCTTAGCATGGAGCTAGTCTTTTAAAAAAATAGAGCTAAGCAAAATTGTTTCTACAGGATACAACTGTTGTGAGAACCAATTTTTAGTTGTAGATGTCAGGCCCACACCTCTTCAAATTATATAAGCTTATGCATTGATCTAGAAATGATACTTATGTTCAGAAAAATAATCTAGTTTTTAACTTTCCAGAAAGTAAAAGACAGACTAGCGTTTGCTTCAAACTGTGAATCTAACTTAAGGATGTTGATTGATACAGTGTCAATATTTAAAATCTGGAATATCACATAGAAATTACAATATGATTACTTCCATTTTATTTTATTTTTTGGATTATAACTACAATGGTGATATTGCATCCTAAAACAAAATGAATATGAAGTCTATAAAATTTAAATATTTTCTCTGTTTGCAGTATTGCACATTCAAGACATATTTTTAGGTTGCAGTGCTTAATCCTATCTCAGCTAGTTAAAAATACTGCGGAACGACTCAGAAAATACTTTATAATGAGAAAAATCTCAGTTTTGTTGCTTAAACAGAGCATGAAATGGCAAAATTTGATGAAAGAAATTTTAAAAACTATGAAGTTCACAAGGATGTGGTACGAGAAGTTCTGAACTATATGCTTGGCAAACATTTATTCAATAGAAGTTACACAGTAAATATTCTTGAAAAGCACCGTGTCTTGTCATTATTACTCTAGGTCAAATTGAGGATGACATCATCTAAAGTAGTGAGCAGAAGTCCCAAAGTATGACAGCTAAGCACAAATGTAGATAAAAAAAAGAAATTTGAAAAAAAATTTATGAATTTCTTGCAAGATCACACTAGTGTAAACCTGTGAGTATCAAACAAATGGATGGCAACTATCCTACACAGAACAGCTAGCCATTGCTCCCATTTCTTTTTCAGGATTCTGAGTGAAGCACCCTCTTACTTAATTACCTAGTAGAAAGGGAAAAAAACAATTGTCTATATATCCATCAAACGTGTAAAATGGCTAAATCAACTTTTCCCCTTGCACTTGAGTACAAAATCACATCAAATGATTTCTACTTCATCTCCACTTTTCATAAGGCTACGCAGCCTCTGTCATAATGTCATTCACATAACAAAATTATAATCTAAATATTTCAAATGATTCCCTAGTATGGCCTTAAAAATCCTGATGCTATTATTACTTTCTGGAAGATCAAAATAAATTTAGTTGACAGATTTTTTATATTCAGTACATCACTCTCCTTCAACTCACGCAGCACTCATTGTACGACAAAAGATGTTACCTGTACATCTGAAAACTCATATCAAATGCATTATCCCTCCATTTCATATTTTTCTCTCTTCTTCAACGGAACTTTTGAAATCAAATTTTTGTACAAGGAATCTACACACACTTTAATGTTCAATTAACACGCTTGTTACCATACCAAGTAATTCCAAGAAAACTGTAACCATACCACTAAAATTCCGTGGCTGCAACAAATCCACTTTGAGGGGATCGTTCTAGATATTGTCAGTAGTCCTTTTTTAAGTGTCAGTAGTCCATTTTTTAGTGTCTTATTTAGTGTGTTTTTTAGTCCCACATCGGTTATACTAGGCCAATAGTTGTAATTGTTTAGGCAGACTATGATGAATTGAAATTAAATCCCTTTTGCTTAGCATGATAATTTGCTATCCAAATTTGAATCTTTGCACGGTGATGTGTCCTGAGTGCTGAGCCCAAATCTTATCTTTATCCTCAAAACCCTCATTTTCTATCTCTTCTTCCTCTTTCCCTTCCCGTCCCGCATCAGTTTGGTATCAGAGCTAAAATCCTGACATTTTTTCTCTCAATAAAAGTTCTCTTTCCACAAAAAACCCTAGTCTCCACAAATTTCAAAAACTGTAGATTCCTTCCTCCTTTCTTTCTCTTCTTAGTTCAAAAAAAAAAGAGCGGAAAAAAGAAAGAAAAAATAAAAAAATCATCGAGTTTTGTTCATCTTCCCCGAAGAGCCATCCCTACAAATCCTAATTGGTTCAGATCCCACCACGAGCCATCGCCGGTCTTCCAAACACCCCTCAACGGAGCCGCCTTCGCCTGTGACACAACCACCGACAACCAGATCTCTCCACTCCACCGTTGTCCTCACCGCCGCGCTGATCTACCGCCGCCCTCGTCGCCTCTACGCCCTTGTCACCCACACTAGTTCACCGCCAGATTTAAGCCTCGACCACGCCGCATCACCAAGTCTCAGCCTTCGCCAATCTCCATAGTGACCCACCACCACCTCTTCAACCACGATCCAACTTCCAACTCTCGATAACAGCCTCCTTCCTCCTTTTCCTACTCCAACAGCTCCTCACGCTCAGCTGTCTCGCCGTCAGATTATCCTCATCGTCAACCTTCCTCACCAACGTCCCCGCCTTCACCCTGATTCGCCATCGTCGAGCATCTCTAGGCTCTTATATGTCGCCAGATCACTTCATCTCTGTCGCCGACCGAAGCAGATTCCATCCTCGTCGTCGCCATCGCAATCATCGTCGTTGTCACCCGACCACCCGCCACCACGAGACGTCGCCTTGCCACAACATCGAGATCAGAGAGTTGATCAATTGGATCAGAACTCATACCCGATCCGATCACTGACATGTATAAGTTAGACCCATTCTCATTCGGGTCTAACCCAAAAATCCAAGGCGCGCTCAGTCAACTCGGTCTGACCCGGTCCAACTCAATCAAGCCAACTTCGAACCTGAGTCCACTCAGCGAGTTAATCAGCAGTACAACAGCATTCTGAACCCTGTTTCAGTCCTGTTCGGAGTCTGAATCGAGTTCTGTCTGAAGCGTTAGATTTGTAGATGAGTCCCAGAGATACTGAGAAAATTTCGCAGTATTTGAAAAGATTTCGCCTCTACAAACCCTTGTTCGGTGCCAGTACTGTCCAGGATCTTCTTGGGTACCTTCAGTTCTCCGATGTGGATATACCCTCGAGGGATCTTATAGGAACTTTGTACTTGGGCGTGAACGACTCACCTCTCAGGTGAATTCTACCTTGAGCTGAATTGTCAATTGTCAAATTACTTGCATATACTATTGGACTATGAAAATTTATTGGGTGATCTGTGACTTGCTTCTCCTAGTGGTTGCATCATTGCTTGTAACATTATCACTTTAAGATTGCATTTTTCTTGTAACACACACCATTCAGTTTGACGCCTAAGGTATTGTGCACCTGTGTTTGTTTAACCCTAGTCGAACCGACAAGGAAGAGAACCATGACTGTATGCTAGAAAAACTTGACCTCATCTTCAGGCTAGTTCGGGTTTGTAATTCCACATTAAAAAGGATAATAGAATCACGATGTATTGACGACCCAGTGGTCAAAATTGATATATTTGTTCCTCCTAAGGTAACTAGTGTGATTAACACTACAGCAGTTGAGCCTATAGTGACCACTATTAGTTATACTCCTTCTAGGCAGCCTTTGGAGTTTTCTATTGCAATCCATCAAGTAGTTTTTGATTGTTCTTTTAGTGGGTGCTTGGAGATGTGTCCTCAGTCTAGTGTCCCACTATCAGAGTTTGTTGCACGTCCCACAAGGCCTCCTACATGTCCCATTCTCGGTTCATTAAAAGTCATGCCTAGAGTGTCTACTGTATTGTATTTGCCTGTTGCACATGATAATATCACTAGACAGTTGTCAAAGGACAAAGATAACTATAAATTTTATGCATGCCCATATAGTATATTGCATGAGTTTACAGTTGGAAATGAGGTGATGGTTACAAGCCATCCTTAGAGTGGGAGGGAGTTGCACGTTCGATGTACAAGTTTCTCTCAAGTTCTAAAGAGACTTGCTTTCATCACTGACGAGTTGGATGTTCCGTGAGATCTTGATATCAGATCTTGTGCCTTGTTTGATCTATCGTCACAGACAGCCTCATCACGAAAACCAGCTCCCCTCCACCATGGTTTCAATGTGATTCTCTTGTACTGAAGTTGTGATCACTACCAAGACCTGATTGATGCAAGATGTGATTCAGTTCTACCCGATCGTGCATGCTATTTGTTACTACTGCATTCACCGGAGAAGAATGCTTTTAAACCAGTGAGAATGACAAGGATCGCTCTAGTTATTGTTAGTTGTTTTTTAGTTGTTTTGTCTAATTTAGTGTGTTTTTTTAGTCTCACATTGGTTATAAAGACGAAGTCTTTTTTGTAGGAGCCTATATAAGGTCAATACTTGTAGTTGTTTAGGATGAATTGAGATTAATCCCCTTTTACTTAGCATAACGATTTGCTATTCAAATTTGAATCTTTGCGTGGTGATGTGCAGAGTAGGAGAGAGATCTCCTGGGTGCTGAATCTCTATATTTATCCTCAAAAACCTAATTTTCTATCTCTTCTTCCTCTTTCCCCTTCCCGTCCCACATCACACTTTCTAGCTTCTGTTGTATCAAATCATAATAACAGCTTAATAACAATGATAGCAGGTAATGTAAATTCGACTGCATTGTACAGAGAGTAGCTAAATGATAAGAACTCCATAATGCTGTAAAATTTAGAAATATCATCTTCAACGTGAATAATAGCTGAAATACAATGAGACCTGAATATATGGAAAATATATGTCCTTCAGAAAACATTGAAGCTTAGTTGTCTCCATGCATCTCATCTTCAGGTCACAGATTTCCACCTGTTAAGATCACTCACCGAATTTATGCAGGTTTCCAATATATAATGTAAATCAACTTAAACCAAGGAAAATAAGGATAAATTAGTTATGCATCTAACCTACATCATTTAACAATATCAGAAAATTGAAGATTAGTTCACAAATTGAGCAAATAAAGGTATCCTAAACCAACAATCATGATAACAGAATTGGAAACATACAAGTGATGATGGAATTCAGCACAGCTTAAAATCTCGGAATCGGTATCAGCCAATGGTTTTTAGTATCGAAGAGCTAGTCCAGCAGAAGCAGCAAAAATATGTATGAAAGAATACCTTTGTAAAGCTTCCATGAGGTGATAATTTCATTTCTTCATCTGAAGGATCTCTTATGCCTCCATCAGCCTATAATAAAACAGTGCAATACAAGTAAAACATGTGCAAATAAAGAATCGTACGCTATAAAACAAATAACTAAGAGGTTAAACCACATTCAATGCTTAAAATAAATAAAAATTCACCCTCCAAATGCATTTCTCAGTAGTTTTTTTCATGAGTGCCTCCCTTGAAAGATGTAGAGTATACACTTTCTTTGACTCTTTGGTTTTAGAAGAAACTGTTGCATGCCTGTAGCATTTACCATAACAGGACAAGGGAAAAAAATGAAACTCTGTGACAAAATGCTTGGAAAATAAAGAGGAAAATTAAGCATTTATAATGAGATCAAACCTTCCTAGATGCATTGAAGCAATCGGTCCTCCATAACCAAACATGCCAAAGAAAGGCTGCAATCAGACAGATAAGAAGTATCCAAAGAAAGCAGGAATAATATCAGTAATAATAATAATGAACTTTCCTCATATCAAGACCATAATAACTTGGATTTATATATATATGTATATATATATATATATGTATGTGTGTGTGTGTGTGTGTGTGTGTGTGTGTGTATATATATGTATATATATATATGTATGTATGTATGTATGTATATGTATGTATGTATGTATATGTATATATATCAAGTATACTGGCAAAAGAAATCTAGTTAGAAGCAATTAAACAACTAGATAAATCGTGGCTTCTAAGTAAAGCTGCACGTCACCAGAAATCTTTAACCCAGTGCCAGATCCCAAACCAAAAGGCAACAAAAAAAGTATGCTTAAAACCATGTTGGTCATGAATATGTGATCAAATACAATACATAATGCTAAGCAAACAACGGAGTTCACACAGCATGCAAGACTCAAGAAAGCATCTCTTTCATGCATCCATCTGCAAGCAAAAGCAAACCACAAGGAATGGCATGATATAAATGCATCCTCAACATCTTCATGGATTGTAACAAGTCATCTCGTCTCTGAATAGAGCATTCTAATCTTTTCAAGAAAAATACTACCTGAACATGAAATGTGCGTAATTTTTTATGGAGGGCATTAAAAGTAACTCTTCAATGAGAGTGTTGGTGAAAGATTTTCAAACTTTAAAATATTGAATTTGAAATCTTATAGTAATAACAATAAGAGATGAGAATGCATGTAATGTGCACTGAGATAAAAAGTGATGCTGCTGGCAAAACAAGAACATCACTCATGTAATTACTACTTAAGCCATATCTAAGAAAAGAATCAAATCATGAGATTATTTAGCTGCACTGAAAAGAACGATGGAAGGAAGGGTCATGGACACTCGGGCAAAATTATGACGTAGAAAATGCAGGTGTATAATGCAAGAAAGAATTAATAAAAAACAATATGGTATTTGCAATGAAAAGAGAGTAACAAAAGTTCTGAAATGGAGAGATGTTCACGATACAGAGAGCCACAATTCAAGTGATGTGAGACGTGTACGGTGCGAAAATCAATAATAATAATGTTCAATTTAATGCTTAACCAACATGAAACAATCGTTGGTAGGTGCAGTGGGTAATTCCTAAGGAATCGGTCCACGCAGCAAAATCGTAAGATAAAGAAAGCGAATCGCAGAAAAACCACAACACCCACCAAAATTTATGTGGCAAAACCCAAATGGGAAAAAACCACAGAGAGAGATTTCACTATATCAATGGCGATTACAAAGGGTTCTCTCTGGTCTGCTAGGGTTTCTCTTTGCTTTTTCTCTCCGAAAGAACGCATGCATGTAACACCAAGACTTGTATCGCATTTGTTAGATATAACCATATTTGTACTCGGATGGATGTAATCGAAAAATTCTACAATAAAATATAGAAAGTTGAAATAGAAATGTTTTTGGATCTTACCCGGTTTTTGTTTGATTTAGGTTGTGTTTGCTCGGAGTGCTCGGAGTGTCGTTCTTGTTCCCATGTGTTTGAGATGGTTTGGCATGTAATTCCCGAGCGAGGCTTGTTTCCACAATGATACTTGTAAATCTTATCCGAGTAGGGATGCCTTCAGGCTTGAGGTGTGTTGTGGTGGCCATCTTCCAGGAGATCATTCGAAGAGTCGCCGTCAAGATCAAGACCCGTATAGGTTGTTGGCCTGCTCGGGCGGCCGTCAGGGTATATCCCACTATAGGCTGGCTCTGAGCATCCAACGTGAACGAGAAAAGTCGTCATCAAGGTGAAGCTCATATAGGCTGTTAACCTGCTCGGGTCGTCATCAGGGTATATCCCATTATAGGCTGGCTCCAAGCATCCAACAACCAAAGAGTCGCCTTCAAGGTGAGGCCATTTGTGCGTGGAAATCGGAGAAGGTGCCATGGTCGGGAAAAATATGAATAAGATAGAAGAAAAAATGATTTTTCATTGGATACCACAGGGTTTACACGTAATATCTCTTCAGGTGCAATAAGTTCCACTGCTTCCCGAGTTCATTTCCATCATGATCAGCTAAGGTGTATAATCCCTTGCCTCCCCGAGCAATGATGATGTAGGGACCCTCCCAGTTGGGTCCCAGTTTATCGCGGTCCTTCTGTCGCGTAGTTTGAATCATGCGCTTCAGGACCAGATCTCCAACTTGTAATTTTCGAACCTTTACTGTTTTGTGATGCGAGGCCAAGATCTTCTGTTGGTGGGCCACAATGCGGAATTGGGCATATTGTCACCTTTCTTTCTATTGATCCAACGTCAAGAGAAAGAGGGTGTCGTTCTGATTCAGGACCACTCCTACTAGGTGTGTCGGCATGTTGATGTCGACCGGAATGATAACCTCTACTCCGTATGCCAATGAGACAAGGTCGGGACGCGATTAGTGGTCCTTAGGCCCAGAGCACTCCGGGGAGTTTTTCCACCCATTTGCCCTTGGCCTTATCCAAACTCTTGCACAAGGTGTCGAAAATGATGTGGTTGCTAATCTCGGCCTATCCATTGCCTTGAGGGTAATAAGACGTGGCGAATCAGTGGGCGATCTTATACTTAGCGCAGAAGCTGGATACTTATTTGCTGGCAAAGTTCGTTTCATTGTCGGAGATAATGGTGGGAGAGAGCCCGAAGCGACACACTATGTTCTACCAGAAGAACTTAACCTATTGCCCGGTGACTTCTGAAAGTGGTACCACCTTGACCCACTTGGTGAAGTAGTCGTGGCTACCAGCAAGAACTGCAATTGAGATTATGCTCAGGGGAGTGGTCCAACTACATCCAATCCCCACTGCATGAAGGGCCAAGGGTTATGCAAGGTGTGAAGGTCAGTACTTGGTCTGTTAGACGCTGGAGCGAACCTCTGACAATGCGAGTACTTCACACAGTTATTGGCGTCGTTGAACATCTTGAGCCAGTAATACCCCTAATTGATGACCTTATAGGCAAGGGAGCGACCCCCGCGTGATTCCCACAATCGCCATCGTGGATTTCTTGCATCACCTTCCGAGCTTCTTCTGGTCCGAGACATCTCTGATATGGGTTCTATCCTTATAGAATGTCCCCGAGAAGGGTGTATTTGGTGGCCAAATGTTGAAGCTTCCATGCCTCCACCCTATCGTCGGGAAGCGTTCTATCCTTGAGGTAGCCGATGATGGGGTCCCTCCATCCAGGTGAGGTATCGAGCCGAAGGACCTCTACGATCGATTGTTGGACGCTCAGGTTGGCGATGTGCTTGACGGGGATTTCTCGTCTAAACTGAAACTCTGCGGTTGCCCCAGGTTGGCAAAGTGAGTCCGCGTGATTGTTCTGGAATCAAGGGACCCATTTGAAATCGCATCAAGAAATCTTGGACTTTAGTTCGAGAATGAGCTGCAGGTATTCCGCCATCCGTGCGCCTCTTGCGACAATTCCCCACTGGGTTGACCCCTAGTGAGGAATCACATCGAACTTCAAGTTCAGTGGCTCCGAGCGTGATAGCCATTCGAGTCCAACCAGAATTGCCTCGTACTCGACTTTGTTGTTGGACACCGAGAAGCCGAGGGTAAAGGACAGCTCGATGATAGATCCTTCTAGAATGGTGAGCAAAATTTCGATGCAAAATTCCGATGCCTCCTGCCCTTTTACTTTTTGAAGCTCTATCCATGTTCAAGGTCCACCCTTCCAATTGGTCGGCTTGCCCCGTGGCTACAAGGGTGAAGTCAACAATAAAGTCAGTCAAGACCTGGCATTTCATTGTTGTTCTCAGCTCGTACCTGAGTCCGCAGAACCTTGAAGCTACCTGAGTCCGCAGAACCCAGCTTCGATGCCCATTTTAGTATTCTCATGATTGCTTCTGGGTTCTCCACGACGCTTCTTAGAAGATGCTCAGTAAGGACTGTTATCGAGAAGGTTTGAAAGTAGTGCTTGAGCTTCCTCGAGATAACGAAGAGAGCAAGCACCAGCTTTTCTAGCCTTTGATACCTGGTTTGGGGTCCGTTCATAGAGTGGCTGACGTAGCGACGTCTACATTTGTCCGTGGATCGGCTAATGAATCAGTTGAGAGTTGCGAGATGTCCATTGAGCATCTGGACATCTTTTACGCAAGTGGGTGAACTCATATTTAGAATTGCAATATCTGGTAAGGGTCGACTTTTACCCCGTTGAGTGACCAGATATCCCTAAAACTTCCCGGAGGCCACTCCAAATGTGCACTTGTCGGGGTTGAGCTTCATCTTGTATTTTCGTGGGAGACTAAAGGCTTCGTCTAAGGGCCTGTTTGTTTTGTTACAAAACGTCGCAAGTCGTAAGTCGTAAAATGAGAATGGAAAAAGTGAACTGTAGCAGAGAAAATATATTGTATTTTTACGGTGTTTGGTTGATAAAATGAAGTGTAAATGGAAAAATATATTGTGTTTTATGGTGTTTGGTTGGTAATATAAAAGTGTAAATAGAAAAGTTGACCACAAAATTAACTGTAGCAGTGATTTAAATATTATAAATACTATTAAATTAAATCTACTATTGCAAATTAAATTGTATTAATAAATTTGAGATAAAAAATTAATAATCTTAATATTTTATTTATAACAATAATATTAATAAAATATTAGTATAAATAGTAAAATATTACTAAAATATTAACTAAATAAATAATATAAAATTTTAAGAAAATCTTAAGAACATTAATAAAATTTTAAGAAAACTAATAAATATAAATATTAAAAAATCTTACAAAAATAATAAAATATATTTATTATATTATAATATTAAAAATACTTGAAAATTATTATAATATAAATTTTATTATAATATTATTGTAATATTATAGAAATATAAAATTAACAAAGTAAAATATAATTATAATTTAATAATAAATTATTACAGTATTATTATACTGAATTATTATTACAATATTAACATAATAAAATATTAATATAATAATAAAATATATTATGATATTAATAAAGTAATTTTTTATATTAAAAAATAAATATTTAAATATATAGTAAAGTATAATATTGTTATATTAATAAAATATTAACTCTAAATAAAATAATAAAAATGGAATAAGTATTAATAAATAATAAAGTATTAAATAAAATATTAAATAAAATATTAAATTAAAATAGTAAAATATTAAATATTAAAACAATACTAAAAACAATAAAAAAATTAAAGATTAAAAATATAAAATAATTAAATAATTAAATAAGAAATTGAACACTATTTAAAATATTAAATATTTAATAATATTAAATTATATATTGATTATCAAGTAACTGTTTTGAACTGTAAGTGTACTACAAGTGAGAGTTACATGACGACAAAATTAACTGTAGCAACTGCAAGTGGGAAAATATGAGTGTAAAAGTGAGATTTACATGACCACAAATTTAACTGTAGCAACTGCAAGTGGAAAAAGAAGAATTGCATTTTGCAACTTGTTTTTCTACGAAACAAACGGAAAATGGAAAAGAAGTTTTACGACTTGCGTTTTGCGGCGAAACAAACACGCCCTAAGTGTTGGAGGTGATCCGTACATTGTATGTTTTTTTACCAACATATCGTCAACATATACCTCTATGGTGCTCCCGATCAGGCCTTTGAAGACTTTGTTAACCATTCGTTAGAACGTAGCCCCGCATTCTTGAGCCCGAAGGGCATCACCTTGTAACATTATAATAGTAGTTCCCCGATTGGTTATGAAGGTCGTTTTGTCTTCATCTGACGGGTGCATCTTGATTTGATTACACCCGGAGTAGGCGTCCATGAAGCTAAAGAGCTCATGGCCCGTTGTTGCCTCCACCATTTGATCGATCATTGGAAGGGGATAGCTGTCCTTCGGGCAAGCTTCATTCAGGTTGGCGAAGTCGATGTAAACTCTCCATTTGCCATTATTCTTCTTCATAAGGATAGGATTGGCAAGCCAATCATGATAAAATCTCTCTCGAATGAAGCCTACTCGAAGTAGGCAGTCGACCTCCATCACTGATGGCGGAGCTCGTTCTTTGTTCATTCTCCTAGGCTTCTGCTTTACTGGCTTGGTGTCTGCCTTGATGGAGAGCTTGTGGCAAATTACCTCGAAGTCAATTCCGGATATATAGATGGAGACCATGCGAACATGTCTGAATTATCCGTCAGGAACTGTTTGAACGCCTTCTCATGGGGGTGCAAATTGGAGCAGATTCAGAGGGTCCGCTCGGGTAAAGCGGATCTATACCAAATGGTTCGGGCCCATCCTCGGTCCTCCTATCGGGATTTCCTAACTCGGTGCGTAGGTCAGAGTCTTGGATTCCATCGCACTGTGATCGCTATTGGTCAACAATCGTCTTTTGTTTCGTGTCTACGGAAGTGTCCTCGCTTGGACCTGCTTGGGAGGTCCTTTGCGCCCAGACGGACCTCTTTAGGCTACCACGGCCACCTCTTGGTCATTGCTTGGTCACCTCTTATGGTTGCCATCCCCGACGGTGTAGGGTACTTAAGTAGGTGGTGATGGGTGGACGGAACGGCTCTCATCGTGTGGATCCACGATCTCCAGCGGATAACGTTGAAGGGAGATGCAACGTCAAGGATGTAAAACTCGTGACGACATTATATGGATCCGCTCAGACCGAGAATTCGACTGTGCCGGGAGAGCTTCGTTCCCGTCAAATCTGTAAAAAAGTGATTGGGTCTGGGTGATGATCATCTTTCTGGCCAGCTTAGGAGTCTTCCATTCGATCCAGGGTGTGTCTGTATAGGATGTTGACACTGCTCCCCCGATCGACCAAGATCTTCGATACTTTGCAACAGCCAATATGTATTATCACGACCAAAGCATCGTTGTGCGGAAAGTGCACGACATAGGCACCCTCCTCCGAGAAGAAAATGGGTCTGCCCAGTGGTGTAGGTGGGCATGTCAATATTACCGATTAGTTGTCTGTCCGAGCTTCATTGACGTTGAGGGCTCTTCCCTTCACTGTGGTGCCTTCTATGGGAGGTCCCGAAGATGGCATTCACCTCCCTATATTGGATGAGGTCACTGCCTGGGCATTCGTCCATGGTCTTTGGCTGCCTCTGTACCCTAATCTCCGAGAGTTGTATGAAGTTAAAGATGAACTCTCGGAGGTAACCTTGATTGACCAGTTCCTGAAGGTGTCGCCGTATGGTGCGACAGTTCACCGTGAGGTGGCCGCATCCGTCGTGGAAAGCACAGTAGTCTCTAGATCCGTGTCCCCTCGGGTTATGTAGGAGCGATCTGTTTGAGCGTCTGACCCTAGGCTGGTCTTTAATGGTGTTGAAGACATAGTCGATGGGTATCTTGCGGCTAATAAATAGTTGTGAAATTGTGGCTCGGGTTCTTCCTCGGGAGAAACTGCGGCTTTGGCTTTTTGATCTCGAGCCCTTGCCTAGGTGGACAACTGGTAGCAACCCGGGTCACCTCTTCAATCAGCATGTACTTCTGAGCTCGAACAATGATGTCCCTCATCCTGGTAACATCGTTCTTCACCAGATGCTTTTAGGAGTGGGTGACTGCATTGCAACCTACTGATAAAGGCAGTTGCGGACACGTCTTTGTTATAGTTGTACACCAGGGCCATCTGTCCCTGAAAGTAATCGACGAAACTCTTCAGGCTTTCCCCCGACCTCATCTTGACCGTGAGGAGGCGGTTGTTCTTCTGGAATTCCCTCTGAGAGGTAAACTGGTTGTAGAATGCTTCAGTCACGTCATCAGAACTCCAAAGTGAGTTCCTCAGGAGCGAGTAAAACCAGTTGTAGGCGGCTCCCTTGAGACTGGAAGGTAAGGCCCGACAAAGGAGGTCGTCATGAGCGTAAACTGTCATTTTATCCTAAAAATAGCGGAGATGCAGGAGTGAATCGAAGGTTCCTGAGTAATGATCGAAAGTAGACATCATGAACTTCCTCGGGAAATGAAGAAATGGAGCATAGTGATTTCCTCCGGTAGCGGTGAGTCAAGAGAACCTCAGTCTACCGCACTCCATAACCTTCGGGACCTACTGGCCCATCTAATTGAGTCATTTCTAGACTAGGTCAGTGATGTCCTCTATGCGAAGAAACTTCAGGCCTCGAGAACATTCGGAATCCTCAGAGTGCTCATCATCATCGCGAGTTTCCGACCGGTATCGCCTTGAGCTGCCGGTGGAGTGCGCGAATTCTTGATCACGCCGCGGTGACAGGGGAACTTCCACTCTGCCTTCAGGGGTGCGGGCACGATTCGAAGACTCGGCCGAGTCGGATACGACTCGACCGAGTCGTATCAGTCTCGGCACCCGCCGAGACGATTCCGAGACCCGGTTCAAGGGATCGGCTCAGAATTGCTCGACTCGGGTAAGATTCGGAGTCAACTCGGCCGATTCGGCCGAGTCTTAACCGAGTCGTGTTAAAAAAAAAAAAGCAAAACATACCTAATCGCCGTCGCCGCCCGCCTGGCTTCTCGTCGTCGCCGCCCGCCTGCCTTCCCGTCGTCGCCTGCCTCTGTCTCTCTTCCTCTCCCCCCTTCCCCCTCCCTCTCTGTTCCGATCTCTCTCAGACTGAGAGAGATCAGGACAGAGAGGGGGAGAGGGGGAGGGAAAGAGGAGACAGAGGGGGGCGAGAGGGGGAAAGGCTGAGGGAGAGCGATTGAGAGAGAGAGAGAAAGTGAGAGCAAGAGAAAGAAAGAGATCAGGTGAAGGAGAGTGAGAGAGAGAGATCGGGTGAGGGAGAGTGAAAGAGAGATCGGGCGACTTTATCCTTTTTTTGCTTTTTTTCTTTTGAAATTTTTTTCATTTTTGTCCCTTAATTTTTTCATATTTTAAACTACCCTGAAATTATGATATTTCCCTAATTACCCCCTCAAAACAAATTTATTTTTTAACATGTGATACATGAATTTTGATGAATATATTTTTTACGATTTGTCATGATTTTTTCAGAATTTTTTGAGCTTCCTATGTAGCATTTTGCGCGTATCACCCGAGACCGATCCGAGTCGCCGCGACCGATCTGTCTCAGTGGCCGCCGAGTAGGCGGCCGAGACCGCGACTTTGAACCACGGGTAAGGGAGGACTGCGACTTCCATAACGCATCGACTTGTTTGAGCAGCTTTGTTTGGACACGGACTGCTTCGTCTTTTTCTAGGATGGCTGCCTCGCGAAGTCGAGTAATCTACGCCTGTTAATACTCCATCTGCTTCTCTAAGTCAGAAAGATTCTGGAGTTGTTTGCTGGGATGTCGGGGCTCAGGTTCAGCGATCCGCGCCCTCCGCGGCGTGGCAGTGGAAGAGTGGGACTCTTCGTCGTCGTGAATGTGGACGTCAGATAGATTGACCTGATGACTCGCAGGCTCAGCGGCTTCGATAGCCTTCCCTTATCCCTTCGAAGCGACCGGGGCAACGACCACGGCCTGTGAGGCGCTCTTTCTTGATGGAGCAGCCATATCAGAGCAAGACTGTTTTGAGGAAGGGTTAGAGTATTAGGGAGGGAGATCTCGAGTATGGACTCCAGTATCTCAACGAAAGCACCGAATGTAGTGGGTAATTCCTAGGGAATCAGTCCATGCACCAAAATCGTGGAGATAAAGAAAACGAATCGCAGAAAAACCACGACACCAGAATTTACGTGAACACCAAATGAAAAAACCACGGAGAGAGATTTCACTATATCAATGGCAATTACAAAGGGGCATCTCTGGTCTGCTAGGGTTTCTCTCTGTTAGTTGTTGATTTCGCGATTCTCTTACATTGGAAGGGATCTCTTATTTATACAGGTTGTATCCCTGGAATAAGGCTGCAGAGTCCAGCTCTATTTGAACATTTGACTTTCTTATCTTAGAGACGGTTAGAGCTAACATCTCACTTTGAATGGGATAGGTGAGAATCCATCTTTATCTGATAGTCTGCGTCTAGATGTAGATGAGATTGATCCATTCCCACAAAGTAACTGTCGGGTTTGAGTGGGAATTTAGTTTAGAGATAGACTCATAACCAAATCTATCTTTTCCTTGAACCGCTCGGGGTTTGAATTGGGTGAGCACTCTTGTTTTGACATTCTAGAAGTGGCCACGTGTCGCGCGCCTGTTTTAAGGGCCGATGGACATGTGGAATTATCTCGAGCGGGTCGGAAAGAGACCATTACAGTAGGAAAGGTAGAAAACTAACAATATTGATATATTAAATGATTAAACATGCACATGTATTAATCTATTACAAATTACAGAACTAATTGACACTATTTATGCTATGCGGGTAACACTCTACGTGCAATACAGAAGCTATGAATTAATCACACATCAGAAACAAAACTCACGTTTTAATAGTAGACAGCAATCAATGCAATAATATTTGAGAGATGTAATATCCGGCTATAAATAAACATGTGGTTGAGAATTGTATTAACTGAAAATGGTGTTCGATCTCAGTGTCCTGTGATTGATTTGCATATACTAGTATACTGTATCATCAGCAAAATCTAGTTGATGCTTGAAGATGCTTAAATAGCTTTGAACTTGACAGTACACAGAAGAAAATGCTGGGCTCACGCAAAATTGGACTGCACACGCATTCATCGCGCAGGAAGGCTCACGCAAGGCTTGCAGAATCGTCGACTTGGCATACTCGATCGTAGACGCGGGCGCGCTCGGGAGTGGGTATGGGCATGGCCTGGCCTGGGCAGGGCACGTCAACGCAAGTTTGACAGGGCACGACTTGGGGAGTTGGCTGAAGTTCGTGAGGGCTATCGACGCGTAGTAGTCGAGCAGCACTTGGTTGGTGGTACTAAACCTGCGATGCTCAATCAGAGCACAAAGTCGAGGGCACAAGGTGGTTGTCGCCGTGAGAGAAGAGTTTTGAGTGAAAATAAGAAGAGTATTTTTGGAGAGATGGGAGAGTTGATTTCTAGGGTTTTTCTTTATAAAGAGAAAAGGATAAATACTATTAGAGATTCATTCTCCTAATAGGGTTCTTTAGGGCTTCACACTCCAAAAGGGTTTTGAATTTTGGAGGATCCAAATCCCACTCAATTTTGAGAAAATTGTACAAGATTTCAATTGATTCATTTATTCAAAAGATTACATATGGTAGACTTTTTTTATAGGCAATACAAAACTTGAGTTTTAACTCCTAACCGATGTGATACTAAAACCAAAAGAAAAATAAAATAAACCAAAAACTAAAATAACCAAAAATACAAAAAAAATAGAAAATCCATAAAAATATTCGAAACTACTCGATCCAAATTAAAGTGGCACATCTTCGTCTTCATTGGTACTAATGCCTTATCTGTCTTGATGCCCGCATCATTCTCCCCTGGTTTGCAAGAACTCGACTCTGATGAGTTAAAAGGGAAAGAACTCCCATAATGCTCCAATATGTCGCGATCAATCTATTGTAGTTCAATTAGATCTACCCATGTAGCATCAGCGGGCAATTTTCCTTTTCATCGAACCAAATCTTCCACCATCTTTGGTGGTGATAATTTCACCATCTAAAATATTATCAACTTGATGTGTTGTATTGGGTGATATATTTGAAAGTGGTGCAAGGGAGGGTTTTTCAGAAATAGGCTCATGGGATAACTCATCATCTAATGGTTTGCTAGAGTTAAAAAGGTCTTTATAATCCACTAGATCTCCAAAATTGAATGTAGAACTGATATCAAAAGATTCGGGCAAATATATAACATAAGCATTGTCACTTAGTTTCTTCAACATTTAAAATAAACCAGTACTACAAGCATGTAAATTACTACCAACATTAAAAGTTTTAAATTGTTTCCTGATGTTAGTTGGTAACTTGAAGTTGGCATTATTTTGAGCTACCTTATCTTTGATCTCCTTGGTGTAAATTGTGCATGTTGAGTAATGCAAATGATGATCCAAGTAATTATGCAGACTCAAAGATGCTTATAATGATGCAAACTCTATAGTGATCGACCATATGGATAAGATAAATATGATGTCTAGGCCTAAAACCATAAACTATATCATGGGGACTCTTACCTAAGCTGTTATTGCTGACTTTGATTAAACCATCGATCTGAGGTTGGAAAGCAGTGAAGAATTTCGATGTGGTGCCTAACATGTGCCATAAGGTTCTCCAAAAGTAGAGATGAACATCAATCGGGACATGACACAATTGTTTTGCTCCTAAAATTATTGATTTTATCTATGGCACCTTAAATGGGTGGGAATGGGGTAACGTCTTTAGTCCATCCTTCTCTATCAGTTAGACAATACTGCATTAATGCATCTTTCATGGTCCACAATCACTTTACAATTCTTGTGATGAGAAAATCACACCGCTTAGGGGCCGATTCGATGGACTCTATTTCAGGAAGCGACATAATGCAGCTCTTGAACTTTAGCTTAGTTTTATTTTAGATTTGTTTTATGTCATTTAGTTGATGTAGTAGGTGCTCTTTTTGTGGGCGTTTAGTACCACATCGGTTATTTCCTAGAAATCTCTTCTTTAAAGCCTATAAAAGGCCCCATTGACTATTTCATTGGATTATTAAATGATTAAAACTTTCCTCCAAATATCCAATTAACTCCTGCGTCTATTGGCTCTTGAGTTTTGGGTGAGAAGCCCACGTAAGGGGTGAAAACCCGAAATTCTATCCCGTTTTAAATTTCAAATTTCAGTTATGATTAAAAGTGATTGCAATCCAGGCTGATTTACATCATTTGATATCAGAGCCTCTGGTTTCAATTCCCTTCAAATTATTCCCATTTCCAAACTTCTCTTCCCCTTCCCCCACAAACCCTAGATCCCTGCTAAAAATAACACTGTAGCAAAACCCTAAAATATCTCCACAAAAATCTTCTGAAAATTCACAATCTCAACTGTTCATCTCCTCTTTAATCTAGCAAAATTAACCCATTCATCAACATTCACGCCCTACGCCGCCGCCGTGCACTCCCCTTGTCGCCATCTTCCTCCGTCAAAGACCTCCTCCGCCCTCCTTTCCTCACCGCCATTGTCCAACGCCATCGAAAAAACCATCTTAGTCAGCTGATCAAAAAAAAAGCAACATCCCCACTCACCGCCGTCCCTTCCTCCACCTTCCATCATCATCGCCACCAAACATCAATTTCAACCCCATTGAAGTCATCACGGAGCCCTCATCGATGTTCATTGGCCAGCTCCATCGTCGATGAGCCCCCGCCGACGCAGATAGGAGCGGATCGGAGCAGATCGGGGGGGCAGATCGGAGCAGATCCCTCGCCGACGAAGCTTCCCCAGGCAATTCAGAGCCGTATTCAACCTCGTCGGCGCTTCCAGGGCTTCCCCGACGCTTCTAGGGCCACGTCCTCCCCACAACAGGTCCTCGACGTTGTCGTAAACGGAGCGGATCCAGCCTCGATCAGAGCAATTCGCTGCCCTCATCATCACCGATGCTTCCCCATGCCCTAGCCGGAGATCCTCACCTGGCAGCTCCACCAACCAGGTCCGCCGCCCTCTTCATCCATTCTGCACTAACCTCGAGCGCGAAGGAGTAACTCCGGCCAATTGGTTCGGGTGGATTTGTAAGGTTGTAAGTGGATCGGGTCGGATCCACTCAAAGCACCTGAACCCAACCCGAACTGGACCCCATCTGATCCCACTTGAGCAGACCGGGTCTGGTTTAACATGAACCCAGACCCAATCAAGCTCGAGTCAGGTGCGTGAGTGGCCGAGTTGACTGACTAAGTCAACTCAGTTCAGTTGCAGATCACATCTTCCAAAGGCCAAGCTCGTTTGAAGCCCACATCAAGCCGATTTTAAAGCAGCGGATTCGTGATGATCAGTACTATGCGCCTACAATAGTCAAGCTCAGGTTTCAGCTTCGGTCGCCTCTCAGGAAATTTTTGAAAATTCTGTTCAATTATCATGCTACTTAATTGAGATAGCTACTCTAATCTGTCGCAAGGTAGAATCTATTGACAGTTACTCACTAAATAGTGAGTTGTGTGATTTTGACCTTGAGTGGTAACCTGACTTGAAATTAACAGTGCAGCTAAATTAGTTTGAATTTGGGATCACTCGACTTAATATGGAATTAACTGTGTTAGCACGTGTTTTTCTCACTGTCTCTACATTATATTTTCTTAATCATGTGTTAATTTACATAGCTTAGAGTTGGTATTATTTATCATTGATCTAATTTCTAACTCCTCCCGCATAACATACACCTCATTGTAGGATAGTTTGCATATAGGACCAGCTAGGGATTTGCATGACAACCAGGAGTGGTAGAACTTTTTCCAAAGGAGAAACTTATGCACCAATGGACCCAAGCATTCAGGATACACTTAATAAAATCATTGATAAGATAGAAAAGATGGACCAACAAATACAAGAAGTCAGGGATCAGGTTGACGTCAATTGTAGCGAGCTAGCAACCCGACTTGATAAGCTGGAAACCAACCCGACTTGATTTCCGTTGGCATGACATGTCTGAGTCTAGGAAAATTCGACTTGCCATGGTGAAACTAACGGGACAAACTAGACAATATTGAGAAAACTTTGAGAGAATGATGAGGTACAAAAGGGAAGTCCAGTGGAGACTTGAGAACGCATGAAAGAAAAGCTTATGCTGAAGTACATTCCACCGTCATTTAGTCAGCAATTACTAGACAAGTAGAATGAATGGACTCAGGGGAACAAGTCAGCCACCAATTACATTGCTAAGTTTGATGAGTATTTGAATCGGTGCGGAGCAATCGAGTTAAAAACTCCCGAACAGACCCTATCTAGGTTTAGGTCCGGTCTTAGGGATGATTACCGTCGAGAGCTCATCGCTCGAGGCATCACAACTTTAGAGCAGGCATATCAGCTAGTCACCGACTTAGATGAGTCTAGAGGATCCTATTTTCACTGAACTGATTTTAGGGATAACTCTAAGACCGCCACTACTAGCAAACCAAACTTTAGCCGATCTTTTTCTACTCTGAGCAAACCTACCTCCAGTTCCTCTAGCGTCAAACCAGCATGCCCTCTAGTGCAAAGCCAACCACCTTCGAGAAGAGAACGGTTAGTGAACTAGAAAAAGTCAACCCACGGACCCAATGCTATAGATATCAAGTATGAACACCCTACCAGCCAGTGCCCGAGTCAAGCCAAAACCCTCTTCATGAAATTTCCCATTAAAGATATAGAAGAAGAAGATGACAGAGAAGTCGCTGTGCACCAACAAGATGATGACTTGGATGCCTCTGTCGAAGAGTGAATTCAATGGGTGCGTCAGAACTGCGAAAGTGACGAACCTAACTCCTAGTGTAGGCCGAGCCCAATTAGGAATGGTTAGGTCCACCTTAGCCTAGCCTGAGCCGCTCAACACTGGAGGACTGCCATATTCAAACTTGCACAAATATTGAAAACAAAAGCTGCAAGATGATAGTGAATAGTGGCAGTTGCATCAACGTCGTTGCGTCAAAGTTAATCACCACCTTGGGAATGAGACCGGTGAAGCATCCAAACCCCTACAGGGTCACATGAATTGACGTTACATCCATAAATATACAGGAGAGATGTCAAATTCTCATCCAGTTTGCCACGTACACAGATAATGTGTGATTTGACATACTCCACATGGATGTTGGTCATATTATTTTGGGTCAACCTTGATTGTTTGACTTAGATGTGACCATATATGGACGTACCAACCAATGTTCATCCATAACAGCAAAAAGGTGAAAATAATGTTGAATCAACCGAAATCACCAACCCGAGAAAAAAAGTTGACAAAGGCAATGACAAAGTGGATACCCTAACTCCTAGAAGGAAGAGTGATAAGGGCAAGGGTAAGATAGTAATGAATTTGATTAGCCATGATCAAATTGAAAAGAGCTTGAATGATGGTTTTAATTGTTATGCACTCGTGGCTCGAGAGACTGATCGAAAGATCGAGGTGCAGATCCCTAGGCACATTAAACCAATCCTGAAAGAGTTTTTCAAAATACTCCCACAAGATCTGTCAGATGAGTTGCCTCCCATGCGAGACATTCAATATGCTATTGACTTATTACCAGGAGCAACTTTGCCAAACCTGCCCCACTACAGAATGAACCCTACTGAACATGCGGAGTTACAACGGTAGGTAGAAGAGTAACTTGACAAGGGGTTCATCAAACAAAGTTTGAGCCCGTGTGCAGTTCCCACACTTTTGGCACCAAAGGATAGTACATGGGTATGTGTGTGAATAGCAGCGCAATCAACAAAGATCACCGTCAAATATAGTTTCCACATTCCCCGTCTTGATGATATGCTAGATCTGATGTCAGGTGCCATAATCTTCTCCAAGATTGATCTTAAGAGTAGGTACCACCAAATTAGAATCCGGCCAGAAGACGAATGGAAAACTGCATTTAAAACTAAAGATGGGTTGTATGAATGGTTAGTTATGCATTTTGGACTGTCCAATGCTCCTAGTACCTTCATGAGAGTGATGACTCAATTGTTTCGGCCATTTATTGGTAAATTCGTAGTGGTATACTTTGATGATAGGACCATCTGATGCAAGTCCTCAACACACTCCAAGCTGAGAAATTTTATGCAAACCCAAAGAAGTGTGATTTCTGTACAGACGGGGTTGTCTTCCTAGGATTTGTGATTTCATCCGAAGGAGTTTCCGCGGACCCTGGGGTGAAAGCAATCACTGAGTGGCCACAACCCCGAACGATTAAGTACGTCAGAAGTTTTCATAGGTTAGCCACTTTCTACCATCGGTTAAAGAACTTTAGTGCATAAGGCTATAACCGACTGTCTGAAGAGCGAAGGATTCTAGTAGACTCCTGCCGATACCAAGGCTTTTGCAAAAATTAAGAGGATGGTGACTGAAGCTCTTGTTATACGTCTCCCTGACTTTTCGAACGCGTTTGAAGTGACATGTGACGCATCGGGACTGCAATAGGAGGTGTGCTGAGTCAGGAAAACCATCTTGTTGCTTATTTCAGCGAAAAATCCGACAACGATAGTTCACGTATGACAAGAAATTTTATGTGGCTGTGCAGACTTTCATTACTATAAGCATTATCTGTTATCGCAGGAGTTCATGCTGTATTCGGATCATGAAGCACTGAAATACCTCAACTCTCAAAAGAGGCTAAATGCGAGACACATCAAATGAGTAAAATTCCTCTAGGATTACACATTTGTTCTCAAATACAAGGTGAGAGTTGAGAATAAGGTCGCTGATGCGCTCAGCCGACATGTAATGATTTCGGTAGCTATGAGTGCAGAAGTGATTGGCTTTGAGAGATTGAGAGAGTATGACTCATGCTCTGACTTTGGGAAAATTTACATCACGTTACGAGACAGCTCCATTCGTGAAATGGACGGCTTTCTGTTACAAGACGGTTATTAATTCAGATTCCATAAACTATGTATTCCCCATACATCCCTTAAAGATTTTCTCTTGGGAAATCATGTTGTAGGTCTGGCTGGACATTTCGGCCAGAACAAGACAATTGAGACTGTTGAGCACCAATTCTACTTGTCGAGCTTGAAGAAAGTGTCCCTAAGATCGTTGGCCAGTGTCGCACGTGTCAACTGGCCAAACAACAAAAGCAGATTGTCAGACCTTTCACTCCTCTCCGTGTGACTAATTGCCCTTGGCAAGACGTGTAAGACGTGAGCCTAGATTTCATACTAGGATTACCAAAAACTCAAAAAAGGCACGACTCTATCCTGGTAGTAGTTAACTGATTCTCCAAAATGGCTCACTTCATCCCGTGCTCTAAAACCTCTGATGCGTCTTGAGTAGTTATCTTTAATAATGTCATTAAGTTGCATGGTTTAACCTAAAACTATAGTGTCTGATAGGGATGTTAAGTTTGTTGGCTACTTCTAGCAAACACTTTGGCACAGATGAGCACCAAACTGAAATTCTCGACAGCTTTTCATCCACAAACGGATGGCCAAACTGAGGTAGTAAACAAGACTCTAGGAAATCTCCTTAGGTGTTTCGTTGGAGAAAATTTAAAAAATGGGATCTCATTTTGCCTATAGCCGAATTTGCATACAATGGTTCTATCAATAGGACTACAGGTCATAGTCCTTTTGAAATAGTAGCTAGTTTTAAACCTAGACAGCCAGTTGATTTAATTCTCATGGCTCATCATCATTCTAGGGTATCAGACTCTGCATCAGCATTTGCATCTTATATACGTGTAATACATGATGAGATCAGAGAGAAAAGAATGAAAAATAATGTTGATTATAGAGCTTCTGCAGATTTACATTACAGACTAAGTACATTTAATGTCGGTGATTATGTGATGGTCTGCATCAGACCCGAGCGGTTTCCTCCGGGAACCGTGAAGAAATTACACGCATAAAGCGCAAGGCCATTCCAAATCCTCAAGAAAATCAATTCAGATGCTTATGTGGTGGATCTCCCACCGGACTTTGGCATCAATTGCACTTTTAGGACTTGGTTTCATATAGAGGTGCCTTTGATACCCCTTCTGATCCATTCATGGATGAACTTACCCAGGACCTTCTTTTAGAGAGCCCCCACTACCTCCACTTCCTCCTAAACTACCCCATGCAACAGAAAACAATTCTATCTTGGATGATGAAATTGTCTCTACTAGAGACGGAGAGATGCGACGCAATCTCATTAAATGAAAAAGAAGACCTGCTTTAGAAAATTCTTGGATTATCGAAGACTTCTGGCATCTTGATCCCGACCTACTAAAGCGCTATCAGAGCCAGCAGCAGCTTCCACCCACACACTCGACACGGTCGAGTTCATCCCACCCGGGAGGAATTGATGAGGATATCACGCCGCTTAGGGGCCGATTCAATCGAGTCTATTTCAGGAAACGGTGTAATGCAGTTCTTTGGCTTTAGCCTAGTTTTGTTTTAGACTTGTTTTATGCCATTTAGTCGATGTAGTAGGTGTTCTTTTTGTGGGCGTTTAGTACATCGGTTATTTTCTAGTTAAATTCTTGAGTCTACTGGCTCTCGAGTTTTGAGTGAGAAGCCCGCGTAAGGTGTAGAAACCCGAAATTCTATCATGTTTTAAATTTCAAATTTTAGTTACGATTTGAAGGTGATTGCGATCCAGACTGATTTACATCATAATGTCTCCCATTTCAGTGAACGTGTGAAAGATTGCAGTACCTTTCTCATTGTTCTTTTCTCCTAATTGTGAAAAGTCAGTAGTGATGACGAATAAGTGAATCGAAAATGTCTGGCTAGTGCAATCGTGTACAATGTCTTCACCCCATATGCTTCATCTACATGGTCATTTGGAAAGACGTCAACTCTGTAATCACATGGGTGACTTCGGAAGGACTCAAAGTAATGTCTTTTGTCATCACCTAATTCTTCCTCATGATCATCGGCAAAGTCATCATTTACATCTTCATCCACATAGTATATGACTTCTTCTGAATACGACTCAATAGTGGGTTGAGTGTCAGACATCGGTGGCCGTTTGTCCGAAGGATCTCTCGGGACACTACTAAAGTCTATCACGAGAGTGACTACATGAGGAATATGGCTTTCAGACTTCTTCACGACTATTTTAGGGTCAACAGTAATAACTGGAACACCTCTTTTTTGTTTTTCGTTGTTGGATTCCACAATTTGAAGTAGTTCATCTAAGGTGCATGGTTGCACGGGATATTGTTCAGTCGTTTGTTTCTCATGGATTTCAGTGGGAACTCCGACACACGGTTCACAGACTCGGCCGAGTCAGAGACGAGTCGGCCGAGTCGTATCCGTTTCGGCCCGTTCCGAGACGAGTCCGAATCACGAGTTGGTCGACTCAACTCAGAGGAGACAGACTCGGCCAAGAATCGGAGTTGACTCGGTCGACTCGGCATTATGATGATGATTTTGTACCTTATCGCAATTCAATGTGGAAATAACTACATTAGCATGTATTTATTAATGTAATTTGTGCAATTTACTATATTGTGCATGTATTTTAATATGCTTCTACCAACGACTCGTGTATTTATACTTTCGCTTTATGTTTAGTGTGTGCTAGGTGATATATCTTGGACATGTAATACATGAATGTGGATATCTACATTTTCTTAAGATTTGTCGTGATTTTTTCAAAATTTTTTAAGCTTTCTATTAGCGTTTTACGCTTATCGCCCGATACCGATCCGAGTCGCCGAGACCGATCTGTCTCAGTGCCCGCCGAGTCGGCGACCGAGACCGCGACTGTGAACCATGCTCCGACAATAATGGCAATCCTAACAAGACTAGTCCAGTCGAGAGCTATATTGATGGGGGACGAACTCTAGGAAATCTCAACCTAGGGTTTTTTTCCCAAGATAGGGTTTGGAAATCTCTCCCTAGGGTTTCTCACCCGAAGCACACAGGCTGCTCAAAATGCTCAAACAGCAATTTTCATTATCAATCATTAACTGGAGAAAACAATTGTAATCTCAGCCTTATATAGGCCTACAAAAAAATAACTCCCACCACAACCGATGTGGGATAAAATCAACCAACAATTAACCAACTAAAACAAACTACAATAAGATAAGATAAGCCAACAACTAAATCAAATAAATCCTACTAGATGTCCCCATCATTCCCCGGGTTGGGAAAAACTCGACCCTGTCGAATGCAGATCTCCTCTCAATCGGGCCATGGTGGTGGCCGTGGACCCAACATATATGCATCAAGGCTGAACCAAGGCGGTGTGGGTGGGACTGGCTTCTGTGACAGATCTGTTATACAGGATGACAACTCAAGCAATGCACAGGTAACAGAAAGAGACGCATCCTCCAGGATGAGAACTGAATCAACTGTACTTCGTACCATGAATAGTCTGACCTCCTATGATTGTCTCCTGTAGGAAGATCTGCAAAGGATCGTACAAGTCAAGTGATCTTTGGGACACTGACACCCCATAGTTGGTGTGGATGTCATTAGCTCCATGGCAAGCTCTGCTGATAGATCTACTGAGTTCTTTACAAGAGGAAGAGGCTCTTCTATCTTTGGCTCTGGTTCGGGTTCATCAACAACTACTGGCTCTGGCCCTATCTTAGCTGCATTATCTTGTTCTGGCTCGTGCTCCAACTCAGCAACAACTTCTGACCCTGGCTCCTCGAGAACGTCAGGCTCGACAAGGGCTGAAGGCTCTGGATCTGTGTCCCTCTTTGCAGCCTAACTTGCTGCAAGTTTTTCTAGGACCACCCGAATCTTAGTGCAGAGATCTGTGATTGACCGGCTCTCGGGTTCTTGCTCAACATTGGGCTCTTTATAGTCTGACTCAGATGAAGAAATGGGTGGAGCATAACGAGCGCGAAGAAAATCTTGCAAAGAAACCAATATCGACATAACTTATGATTGTTCTCTACCCAATAATATGGCTCTCCCACCAACTTCATTCGGACATAGAGGCACTTTTGCTCAAATGTCAGAGAAAAATAATTGCAGAAAGTTTCAAGATTGCTCTCCCAGTCTTCATAACCGTAACGGTCATAAAAACCACGAAAAGTCGGGACAGCCGCATACATTTTCCATTCAACTTCCTTTGAATCACCATTAGTATGAATATATTGACCACAAAAATAAAATCCCATAAGGAAAATTTCAGTGCATAAGCTCAAAAATTACCCAAGAATCTCAAAGGCTCGAACTGGACCCAAATCGGACTGTTGCAGGACTTATAGCAGCACCAAATAGGGATTGTGGAGGTCATCTCTGCTGCTTGAACGCTGTGAAAATCTATCTAGTAGCTCCGGGGCTCTGTCACGAACCCAATGCTTCAAACAGAGCTCAAAACGGATTCCGAACGGGCAAGCTTTGAGTTCTTTTTGTGTGGGGGGAGATTTACAGGAACTGCGGGTTTACTGTTCACGTGAACAGTAATCGGCGGGTTTACTGTTCACGTGAACAGTAATCATCTAGGTTTTTTTTTCTTTTTTTTTTTTTTGATTTTCAAGAACTAGATTTTTGGGAATTTGTGAAAGTTTTGGTGGAGAAAAAAAGATTTTTGTGGAAGTTAGGATTTTGTGGAAGAAGTGAAAAAGATTAGGATTTAGCTCTGATACCAAGATGATGGGGACGAACTCTAGGAAATCTCAACCTAGGGTTTTTCTCCCAAGATAGGGTTTAGGAATCTCTCCCTAGGATTTCTCACCCGAAGCACACAGGCTGCTCAAAATGCTCAAACAGCAATTTTCATTATCAATCATTAACTGGAGAAAACAATTGTAATCTCAGTCTTATATAGGCCTACAAAAAAAATAACTCTCACCACAACCGATGTGGGATAAAATCAACCAACAATTAACCAACTAAAACAAACTACAATAAGATAAGATAAGCCAACAACTAAATCAAATAAATCCTACTAGATGTCCCCATCATATATGCCCATATCCTTGGCACTTATCGCATATAGCAATGATCCTAATTTTCGAAAATTCCCTTTTGGTGCCTTTTTTCTATTAGGTTGCTCGGTGTTCTTGTCTTTAACATCATTCTTGAGTGGGGGTGGAAGGGTACTAGACCTATGAGGCTATGTATTTGGGGGAGGTTTAGACAATAGTTTTTTTTTATCAGTAATGGATTGGAGATCACGCCTGGTGTATGGCTGCACTGGTGGGTGCGCAATCGTAGGTTGCTTAAAAGTTGGAGCACCTCTTTTCATTCTTTGGTTTTTGGGTTTTGCAGGTATAGTTGATGCCCATAAGTTGAGCCTGTTTGTCGGCAAGTGCAGATGTAAGTTGAATCGAGATTCCATTGGGATGGAGTGGGATTCACTAAGGGCTGTTTGGTTGCAAGGAAGTGAGCGGAAGTAAGGAAATGGGGAAGTATAATTGCTCACTTCCCTATCTATCCAAACACCGGAAAAGGAAAATAAGAAAACTCCTTTTCCTTTTCTCTTTTACACAACAATTTCCTCACTTTCAGAGTGCTACAGTTAATTTTGTGGTCATGTAAATCTCATTTTAATAAGTTGTAGCACAAAATAGTTAATTTTTTGATCATATAAATCTCACTTGCATTCTAATTACAGTCCATTTTTATTTTTCTTAATTAATTTTTATTTTAGTAATATTTTGCGGTCAACTTTGTGGTCAACTTTTTCATTTTCGCTTTCACATTACCATTCAAACACTGGAAAAGACAAAACATTTTCCAAATCACATTTTCCAACAACATCCAAACACTGGAAAACTTACTAACCAATTCCCAAGTTCCAAAAGGAACTATTACCACTTCTTCACTTCCTCATTTCCACCCTTAACCAAATAGGCCCTAAACTCTTCTGAAGATAAGGAAAAACACGACTGTAAACTAAATGTTCAGCTAATTCTTTTTGTCTTGAATAAAGTTTAAATCCTAAATGCAAGAAAGCAAATAAAAGTACCTAAAATGCAATTCCTACCTAACCATGCCCTGATACCAAATTGATGTGAAATGTGTACATGTGCGCAAATCAATAATAATAATACTCAATTTAATGCTTCACCACAATGAAACGATCGTTGGTAGGAAGGTAGAAAACTAATAATATTAACATATGTATTGGTCAATTAGAAATTAAAGAACTAATTTACACTATTTATGTTATGCAGGTAACGTCCTACTAGCAATACCGAAGCTATGGATTAATCAGACAGCAGAAACACACAACTCACTTTTAATAGTGGACAACAGTCAATGTAATAATATTTGATAGATGTAATATCAGACCGTTAAAAAAAAGAATATGGTTGAAAATTATACCAATTAAGAATCGTTTTCGATCTCAGCATCTTGTGCTTGATTTGCATATACTACTAGACTATTGTCAGTAATCGTCGACGAAATCTAATTGATGCTTGAAGATGCTTAGATGGCTATGAACTTGACAGTGCACAAAGATGAAGACAACGATGGGCTCGCGCAAAACTGGATTGCACACGCGTTGGTTGCACAGAAAGGCTCACGCAAGGTTGGCAGAATTGTCATCGACACGGGCGTGCTCGGTCCCGACGTAGAAGCGCCCGAAAGCGAACCGAGGTATAGCCTTTACTGGGCATGACAGGCTGGCGCGAGTTTGACAGGGCGCAACTTGGGCAATCGGTTGGAGTTCGTAAGGGATATCAACGAGTAGTAATCGGGCGACACTTGACTGGCGGTACTCAGCCGACAATGCTCGGTCGAAGCACGAAGTCGAGGGCACGGAGTGGTTGTCCGCCGTGAGAGAAGGATTTTGAGGGAAATAGGAAAAAGATTTTTGAAATGAGAGAGTTGATTTATGTGGTTTTTCTTTGTAAAGAGAATAGGATAAATACTATTAGGAATTCACTCTCCTACTAGGGTTGTTTCGGGCCTCACACTCTTAAAAACTCTAAGGTTATATACTAGTAAAGGGTTTTGGATTTTGGGAAATCCAAAGCTTACTCAATTTTAAGGAAATTGTAAAAGATGTCAATTAATTCATTAATTCAAAAGATTACATATGGGCTTCTTTTTATATGCAATACAAAACTTGAATTTTAACTCATAACCGATGTGGTACTAAAAAATAAAGCAAACTAAAATAAACCAAAAGCTAAAATAACCAAAAATATAAGAAAATAGAAAATACATAAAATATTTGAAATTATTCGATCCAAATAGAAGTTGTGCATTTGCGTCTTCATTGGTACTCACGCCCATGTCTTCGTCTTGATGTCCGCATCACCAAGACAAAACACATGTATGCATAATTGTGTGCACTGCACGCACATGTAAAGAAAAAAAATGAGAGGGAGAAAGATGATTTAGAAGATCAACTCTAAGTCCTACAGCACACAAATCTCCATATGATGTATATTTCTCCATTGGGCAATCCACAAATAAGAAAGGTGATCATAATAGTTAATAATAGCATATCAAACTCCAACAAAAGCCAGTGTGCAGAACTTTATGTTTACAGCAATACTAGACAACCTAGATAATAAAAAAAAATCTAGAATACAGGACATATTCGCATGGTAAAGCAAACAGCACACGCATATAAAGAAAGAAGAGGTCAAGTTATGAATAAAGAAAACACACCATATCTTTGTGTGTGTAAAGGGAGGGAAAGAGAAACAAACAGATGTTTAGTTTTTCTTGTAATTTTTGTTTTGTTTAATCTTTGTGAGCGGGATGGTTGTGAATTGGTTTTGGGCTGAAATCTTCACTTTTTGCAATTAACTGTGTGCTGGTTATGAAACCTTAAACTTCCTACTTTAGCACTCATGCAGCATGAGCGCATACACACTCATCTGTGGGGTAACATCCCCAATCCAAGTTTCTCAAAAAGAGAGATAAGGAGATGAAAACTAAAGAGAAATCCTAAGTCTACAGCATATAGTGATACAGATAATGCATGTTTCTCCAATTGAAGAATCCACAGAGAACTGAATTGTTAATACAAACATGCACTCCAATCAAAACAAGTAAATGCAAATCTTCGTGTTGGCAATAAAACAGAATTCCGGGATACAATTTAAGTTCTTGGACACCTTGTAACATGTTAGCTATTTCATTAAACATAACAGGGTCAAATACTTTGAAATTTAATATTCAATCAACAATATTACTTATGAAACTAGGTCCTAGATATTTAAATTATTTACAAGATAACAGGAAACTATATATGAAATCTGGTATATTTTGATTTACTCAAGACTTCAAGGGGATACAATGTCATGAGCTTATATCCACTAATTCAATGGGTAATGCTCGCCTGATACGGAAAAATCTTATGCAGCAAGCCATGCAAAATCTACTGTGTTGTTATTCTGTTAATAGAAAACTTGCCATTAGATATGGGGCTTTCCCACCAATTGCAATTCGTCTTGAGGATCTATGGTTGGATGAGCCCATCTTTCCCCTACATGAGAGTGAAATCAATAAGTAGCAGAAACTCGTACAATTTATCAAGTGATACAAAAATTTTACGGAGAAAACAGACAGTGGAACATAGTTATTGCAGAAGCCAGTGTGTTGACCATCATTGTTACTAGCAATAGTAGAACAAGCCATATAAAATGGAGAAGATTGATGACTATGCCCCACTGAAGAGCAGGACAATGCCCGAGTTTGTACCTGCCAATACCTTTAGCTACTTGTATATTTATGTATACAAGTATACAGGCACGTGCTACACACGTAAAAAAATTAAAAATTAATAATGAAATAATTATATATTTATGCTAATTAGTAATAATCATGACTTCTTAGTATAAGTACTAGTTATGTTTTGTAAAAAAAAAAAATTCTGATTCATATAAGACCATAAAGAAATAAGAAAATTAGAGCTAAATTAATTTACCTAAAATTAAGCATGATATGGCGCGCAAAGAAAAAACAAAAAATAAGATTATTACAAATTGATAGTTATCATGCGCTTGTCCCAAAACAATAAGATACAGGAGTGATAATTGATGAAAATATAATTTCTCAAAATATCAATGTTCTATTATTAGTATCTCTAAGGTCATAAATTCATGTCGATATACATGGATGCAAATGTACGGACAAGCTTATAATGTATAAAAGAAACTCTTGCTCCTCCTAGTTAGTTAGTTGAGGAAAATCCTTAATCAACAGGGAGAATAAACAAAGAGAAAAGAATAGTAAGAAAATAAGAAGAATTAGCTGCTGTAAGGGATTTATAGAGTTCTTATAAGCTCAAATCCTCCATCAAAGTGTTGTATTATACTAATATTGATATTATTTTTGAATTAAAGAGCTAAAGAGTAACAATTAAATGATAGAAGATATTTTTACTTTCAAATGTTTAAGATATCTTTATCCGAATGCCATGGACCAAGAATTGACAAAGTTCACATCCAGTGGGAAAGGTTTTGAGTTTTTCTTTTTTATTTCATAAAGGCAAGAAAGAGGACCAAAAAATTGTAATATCTGAAGCACACTTATAATTATAACCATTCTAAATAACAAGGATATGGTATTATAAAGGAACAATTTTTCAACAACTTGTCCTAAAAAAAATTTTCACTACTTGCTTAAGGGCTTTTGTTCGGAAAGTTGGAGTGAGAATCTACTAGACTTCATTTTGGTTGAGAATCCATTAGATTGCACCTGTTTTCCAAAATGTACAAATTGAAACGTTTGTTTGGATGCCGCATTAATTCTATCACAAGTCGTTAATTTTTACCTAAAAAGTAGTTCGTCTTCAAGAGAGATTCTTTGCAGTAGAAAAAAGTGGTCTTGGCCTTTACCTTTTCTAACAGAAGAGATAGGGCCAGTTTTGGATTGCAATGCTTAGGATTTTACTCAGAAGTTAACCAAATAAGCACTTCCGTTGGTTTTTTTTAAAATCCATTGGAAAAGGGAAATCAAGAAGTAAAAACCTTAGGATCGTATCCATGCAAAATGCCTTAAATCATCAGCATGTGGCATTATTAAAACGAGGGAGAGAAGGATGGTTGGATGATAGAGAAGGGTTGAGGTAGCAACACAAAGGAATAGCGGTATTGTTTACTATTTCGTCAGCAATGATGGGTGACCACCATACACCCTCATTCACAGAGAAGTTACTCTTGGAATCAGCAGATTCAAGAATTCAATGACAATCATAGGCTTAACTCATGGTTCAAAGACTCGGCCGAGTTGGAGACGAGTCGGCCGAGTCGTATCCGTCTCGGCCCACTCCGAGACGAGTCCGAGTCACGAGTCGGTCGACTCAACTCGGAGGAGACTGACTAGGCTGAGAATCGGAATTGACTCGGTCGATTCGGCATTATGATGATATTTTGTGCCTCGTCGCAATTCAATGTGAAAATAATTATATTAGCATGTATTTATGTATGTAGTTTGTTCAATTTACTATATTGTGCTTGTATTTTGATATGTTTCTACCGACGACGCGTGTATTTATACTTTCGCTTTATGTTTAGTGTGCTAGGTGATATATTTTGGACATGTGATACATGAATATAGATGTCTACATTTTTTTAAGATTTATCGTGATTTTTTCAGAATTTTTTAGCTTTTTATGTAGCGTTTTGCGCGTATCGCCAGATACCGATCCGAGTCACCGAGACCGATCCGTCTCAGTGCCCGCCGAGTCGGCGGCCAAGACCACGACTGTGAACCATGGCTTAACTACTTGTGGCAGCAAGTGGACCAGGAATAATCACTCACATGTTAGTAGGAAGGTTGAGGATGGAAGGTATTTTGCAATGACTCAATAGGCAACTAAACTTCCTTAGGTCTCTACAGAGTGCTTGTAATTTTCCATTAGGATCACTCTCACATCCGTTATTATGAAGAAAGAGAAGACGTGTGTCCAAAGCATTTCAACCACTTTGATGACTAGAAGGATACTCAAGACTGGGTAATTGGACAGCAGTTAATCAAGACAATACCTCTAACCATGTTATGCAGAACCTCAAAAAGATGAAAGAGGCAATCAGGTGAAGGAAAGACAAGTCAGACACAAGCTCTGAAGAATTGGAAAAATGGTGCCGAAATTTCTAAAGGTAGATCATTTGAATTTTGGATGAATACGGAGGAAGAGAAATAACAGAACGATCTTCATATACAATTGGGCAGAGAACAAAACCAAGGCAGAAATCAAGGTGTACTTGGCTTAATTGGACAATCTAAATACCAATTTCATCTCCTCCTGTATGACAGTTGATAGGATCTTTGTTAATTATAAAAATAAACTGACAATGGATGATGAAAGCATGGAACTGAATATGGCTTGTTTCTTACTGATGAAATCCGGCCAAGATAATATTGTATGCCAAAGAACAAAAATAAAAGGTTGATATGGACAAAACTTGTATTAGTGGAATATATATTATCATTGCTTAGGCACACAAAGTAAGATTGCAGAAAACAGTAGAAATGAACATCCAGAGTCAACGTACCATGCTTTTAAAATTAACAAAACACGTATTCAAAGAGGAAGAATATTTCTTCACAAACAAATAGCCTGAAATTAAAAAATTGTGATAATTTACTAGTACTAATGAATTTCATAAACATGCTTTAAACGTAGAGCAACAGCATACCACTTCGTTATAGAATTATCATCTCTGCCATCCATTCCTGGGCCGCTATCAAAAATAACAATTCTCTGCTTCTCAACCGTCACACTGTACAAAGAAAGACAAAATCAGCGCACTTGCAACAAGACTTTAACAACAAATAACAAAGATTTTACCCTGAAATATTTGATGAGTTGAAACAAAGATACGCATAAATTAAATTACTAATGAACAATATCAAGAATCAGTTTATGTGGATAACCTATTATAAAAACACAGTCTAAAGAATAAAACATTATTGAAGAGCATCAACCTCGTGCAAGTAGAATGGAGTTTCATTGTTACGACAAATGAGAACAAAAGATGAGGCTATTGTAGTGGATTCGTGAAATAATGAAGAGAGAATAAAAAAATGTAAAAATTTTCTAAGTTGCTTATAAAAGCACCCCAACAAGATGAATCTCAGCTTTTGAGCTGATTTAACCATGCAGAATGTGCATGAGGTCGTAATTGTTTAGGAAATTTAGATTCCACTAACTTGGTTCACATTGACATGGAAATACCACAGGTAATTCTATTAATGGGACATTCACAATTTCACACATATTTGGAAATTATGTAGGTAATTTGTATAGATGGAGCGTGCATTCACGCTCCCCCCTCCTTTTCTTGCACACATGCACATACACATGCATGCCTACAAAAAAAAAGACTTTGTATGTCCAAATAAAAGTTTGCTCTTTTACATGTATGTACTATTTGGCATGTATGGAAAATGGATATATCTACAATATATAGGTAAGAACGATGTTTCTCCAATATTTGAACTCACCTAAATAGGACAATTAAATACTCTACCCAATTAGAGAAAATTTACAGAATAAGGGAGTTGATTAGCTAAGAAAAGTCATTTGAAAGGGTTATTAAACCGACAATACACCTGCATGTTCAGGATTCATATTACAACCAATCACATGGCCCAAATCATGAATAAGAAATTTAAGCTTAATGACCTCATTTCAGGGGCTTAAATTTCCACTACTGTGTGTGTCCGAAATGTGAATCCAGACAAAAAATTGTGATTTCCAAGTTCACATAGCCTAAGTTTGCACAATGTGTCCTAAGCTTCATATTCCTTGAATTTGATTCCCAGGCATTGGATTTTGCACCATCATGTTGGTACAATCATTTTTGTGCTTGCATGGGAACAGTATTATTTGCACTATTACATTCGCAAACATGTTGGGAATAAGTGCTTGTACGTAAAAAGGATTTGCATAAATGCGATGTAACATGTTGGAATGAAATGCCAACAGAAATCCAACAATCCTGGAATGTTGAATTGGGCATACCTCAATGGGAATTTGCATGGGAATCTCCAATTTCTCGGCAGATTCCTATGTGATAGTGCAAGATCTCTTGCAATCTTTAATCCTCTACATCAGAATTTTATAATGATTTACAACAAAATAGGCAAATGTCAAAGGGATTAAGAAGGTGAGCAAAATTTTACCTCCCTTGTAGATAGATACCAAGAAATATACAAGAATTGGGTGGCAACCAGATCAGGTTGGATTCAAACCCGTCTAGACCCAATTCAATACAGGTTTTAATAAGGACCAATGCGTCAGCATCTTTGTAAACACCGAGTGGTGGACAGACACCATTGATCCATGGTCTGCATGTCACTACTCTTGCAATAATCAACTTTGTTACTGGTATCTTAATTTATTATAGAACTCTTAAAAGTTCCTTTGCCTTTAATATTTATTTGGCTGCATTGCATAATATATATTTTGAACTACTGCAATAACTACGCTCGCTATCATAAAACTCCTAATGCAATATATATTTGTATCACTGTGATAACTACGTTCTTGAATAATAAACGTTTCCTGACTCCTAAATCTTTTGGGATCCCTCCAATAAGTTCTCACAGAACTTAGTAATGTGATATGATGGTGAAGCAAAGCAAAAACAAATTTAAGGACAAGTCAAATATTACAGGCACTTGATTATGGGGGATTGGTCTTACGGATTTTTTAATAGAACCAGTGTTCTAAAAAAAGGTTTAAGCGGCCGATGAATCGTCCGCTTAAATGTTTTCAGCCTAAAATCGAACAGAACTTGAAGAAAGTGGGTCTGATTACTCGGCCAGGCAATTATTTCGCTTAAGTGATGAATAAGCGTCTAATCGGTGATTAATTAGCATCCGTTTAAAACGTTATTCAATCGTTTTCTAAATGGATTCGAATTTCAAACCCATTAAGCTAACTGAACTTAAACCTGATCCAATAATTGAGGATATAAATTGTCACGTGTTGGAGAATTAGGGCTCGCGAGTCCTAAATTTATCTGCATCCTCAATCCTCCTGCGGCAACGATGAACTCCCAAATCTCACAAAGAAGCTCTCGATGCTCGACGAGACGAACGAAGCTCCAAACCCTAATTTTATCTGAAGCTCCCGAAGCTCACGACAACGATTATCCTCTAGGCGAATTAGGGCTCTCGAAGCACAACAACAAAGAATTTCACAAAGCGCTAATCCTTCTGTGGCGAACACCCCCTTCAACGACGACCTCCCCTTGCGGTTGATCCTGCCACCGTGACCTTCCTCTTTGTTAACGAAAACCTCCCCCTGCGATCAGCTCTCGAGTCAGCAGCAAAGCGTCGACAGCGACCTCCTGCGTCGACGCTGACCTCCAGCTGGTCGGCTCTCTCTACCCTCGTGTGCACGTATTATGCCAAGTTCTTACTGATGGTCTTTGTTTTTTTTTAATAGGCTGAGGAGTGCCTCAAGTGTGAGAAGAATAGAGTTGTACATTACTTGCAGTTGCATCTAAAAGGGAACCAAAGTTGTTGAAGTATGTTGCTTTTTGAGAAATACATATATTTTGTTCATTTAAAAAGCATTTTTTAACTATAGTTCTTGGAGGTGGAGGTACATTGATGTACTCTATACTGAATGACATTATTACTTTTTAATTCTTCTTAGTACTAGCAATTTAATTTTTCAAGTTATGTTTGCTATATCTTTTATGTTTTTTTGGGAGTTTATAAAATTCATATTTGCATGTTTTAAGTATTATAATATTATTATATATTAAAATAATAATAAAACGTATAATCCGTTTAATCACCGTTTAAATCGTTTAAGCATTATGCGCTCCCGGACCACGCGCGTACTGAAACCGCATTTTAGAACATTGAATAGAACAGTTTCATCTTTAGCCGTCATGGTATATGTATAAATCTTTTCTTGTTTTTTTCTCCTTAGCAAGAACCAGTTCATTAGCACTCATCATGAATGATCAAGGTAGAGACAATTTACTAGATTGAATGACAACATATACATATACTTCTGGACAGACGTTATATACTCTTGTCCAAGTAATTAGCTAGCAATATCAGTAAACATTTGGAGATAAACCAGTGGAGGTGGAAGCAGATAAACAAGAAAATGAGCAGGTGCTCAAGAGTATCTAAATTATAAAATTAAAAGAAAATCAACTGAAACATGTTTATTTGTACCAAACTCTGCTATAATATGTTTAGTTTGCAACAATGCTATCATTTATCATCTTTTTCACTTCTTTAGACATTTCCTGAAATCTAGGAGAATTTGGAGGATGTTGATTGGCTTTTTAAGATTATGGCAACCACCTCTCTTGTCCGTAGTTTAGTTGGCATTAATTATTAGAAGGTTGACATCTGGTTTACAGCCAGTCGTATCTTTTGTGGAGCGTTGCTCCATAGCTAACCCATCTTGATCAAAAAAGACTTAGATGGTGAAGATGATGATGATGATGACGATGATGAGAAAGCACTCTGAATTCTGAAAGGTTGGGATTCCCAACACATCCAACCCGATGGTGAAACTTAGGGTCTATTTGGTTGTCGTAATTGGCCGTAATTCGTAAGTCGTAATTGATAAGTCTTTTACAGTTGTAAATGAGTTACATGCACATATTTTTACGGTGTTTGATTGGCAATATGAAGTTGTAAGTGATAAAGTGTATTGTATTTTACGGTGTTTGGTTGTCGTAATATGTAAGTCATAAGTGAAAAAGTTGACCACAAAATTAACTATTTGGTGATTTAAAAAGTTTTAATATTGTAAATAAATATTAAAAATGCTAAATATTAAAAAAATTAATATTAACATTAAAAAAATACAAATTTGCATGACCAAAAATTAACTGTAACTGGGCTGTAAGTGACTGGTAATTGGGTTGCAAGTGAGTGATAGTTGAGTTGTGTAAGTCTTTTACGAATTACGGTCCAAACAAATGCCGTAGTTGTAATTCAGTTGTCAGTCATTTACGAATTACGGGCTTTTACGTCTTTTACGGCGAAACAAACAGCACCTTAATAGAAGCAAGCATTCAACCGCAACTTAACAAGCATGACATGGTTTTACAATTCCAATATTCTTAATTCATGGATTCCACCAGACCAGAATTTTCAAGGCAGTGACCAAATAGGCTGAAAGAGCAAAGTGTTCTATCTGTCAATGTCCAAGTTCAATTGATTGAAACTCAGTACTACAGAATTCAGCAAAAAGTATGGGATTGCAGCAGGTGCATTTTTCATCATGGTGTTATTGATAAAAGGGACATACATATAACAAAGAACATTGATTTCCAAAACTGGAGTACTGCCTCTCCAACAAATTCAGATGTAACACTAAACAAATATGAGCACATAACATCTAAGTTAAATCATTCTATTATAAACTGGTAATAACAAACTGCACATTTCAGGAAAAAGTATGAACAGAGCAATTTGGAAAAACATGTTACCTGATCAGCTTTTTCTCCCCCGTAGCATTGGACCACACGGCTTGCAACGAATTATCCTAGCAACAAACAGAGCAAGAACAAGCTATTACCAAGATGACAGAATCAAATATATATTTTAAATAGAAACAAGCATGCCATTGTCTTACAATCAAGTCAGCTAGAGCGCTTTCGAAAGTATAGTCCGCTGGAAGTTCTTGAAGAAGATCAGTGTCTGGTGTCAAATCCCACATATTCTGGAAATTGGTAAAATAATAAATTTCATCATACTCATAATCATAAAACAAATAGAGAATACAGCAAAAAAAAAAATTAAAAAAAAAAATCAAAACTTACATGAAAAGTGTCAACAAACTGTCCTGCGCCGTCCTGAAGAAGAAATAAAGAAAGAAATTATAAGAATCGTTCACGGTGTACAAAAAATACAGAACAAACGGATTATCGACATACATGAAGCTTTAGGATGTGACATTTATTAGGCCGAAAACGATTGAAGCGGATTTTCTTTGTGATCTTAACTTCGTTCATATCTTCGAGATAAATGTCCTCATTCCACAAGATTTTCTTCTACAGCTCTGCGAGAACTGCTCAGATTTTTCAACCTCTTTCCTTAAAACGTGTAGGAATTCTTTAATGAACATCTCTTCGCCTGGATCGTGCAGCGTCAACCGCGTGTTCGCGCCGTTCGGCAGCAAGATTTGAAACCTATACAACTTCTCTGCGTCCTCGTCATCGTTTCCGTCAAGAAATTCGACGAGGGCCCTCTTGCAGGAACTTCTACTCGCCATTTCCTTCGACTAAAATAGAAAAACAACATTTTTATTCGAGGACAGAGGATCGAATGGATTGTTTTGTTTTGAAAATAAAAAAAAACATCTTTTTACTGAAATTGTTTACTGCCACTGCTGTAGCCAGTCTATGTGCACTTCACTGTTTTTCTAATGATTTTTTTTTTAACAAAAAGAGGGAAACTTCAGATATCGGCCGATACCGACACGTATTGCTCGTAAAGTATCGGTCTATAAGACGGAGAAGAATAAGGTGTGAGAGAGACCTCCGGCAGTCGGCGGCGGTTGTCAGCAGTGGCGACGAGCAATGGCGGCAGCCTTTCTCCTCTCGATATTTTTCTCCCTTTTTTCTTTTTTCCTTTTCCGTCTAAAACCTAAAGAGAAAGCTGACGGAGGCAAAATTTGTGAAATAGGTTAATGGGTATAAATATAAATAATATAATAATAATATAATATATGGAGGTTGAGAAATGCTAAAAGTCGGGGTCTCATGGACTCCCAGTGGACTTTTAGTAAATTACATGGACACCCCGACACATGTCACTCTCTCTGTTTATGAAAAGGTTACAACAACCACCAAGCCATTTGTTCCAAGCATTTGAGGTAGGCTACATGAATCAAAAGAGAATTACGTCAGATCGGACACATAGATCAGCTTTCTCTACTCATTCCTATCGAGCAATATGTCTTCACTAGGACCTTTAGCTTCTATATGTTGTCGTATTATCTTCATCCATGTTTTGTTCGGTCTCCCTCCGCTCTTTTAATTTGCCCTAATTTGATACGCTCTACTCGCCAGAGTGACGCATTTGTAGGTTTACAGCGCACATGACAAAACCATCTTAAGCGATTTTCTCTCATATTCTCTTCTATAAAGGTTATACCTATTTTAGTACGAATATCCTCATTTCTTACCTTATCTCTCCTCTCGTGTTAGCACACATCCAACGAAGCATGGCATCTCTGCTACACTCATCTTCTAGACATGATCTCTCTTTATAGCTCAACATTCTATGTCATATAACAAAGTTGCTCTAATAGCAGTCCGATAAAACTTTCCTGTCATAATGAAATGTTACAATCATATAAGTTCATGTTGCGTTCTTCTATTTCAACCAGCCGGTTTGTATCTTATTGTTGACGTCACTGTTAACCTCTCTATCTTTTTGAATAATAGAACTCAAATACTATTATTCAAAATTGCAAAAATAAAACTTGTTTATTTATTTACTAAAATTATTTTGACCAATGACTGAACTCAATTTTTTATGTTGCAAGCAAACTTTATTTAAGAACTTTATTTAATCGGCTCCGCCAAAATTGGCTTTTCGTGTAACAAACATAGCTTTTTCTTTTCCTTTTGTCGTTTGTGAACTATGTGAAGAAGCAATTCTTTTCGAAGGTTAGAATAACTTTATTGAGAAAATGTCCCTTTGCAAATTAAGCAAAGTTGTGATTACGTAACTTCGTTGTGTCGCCAAGGGACCGCTTAACTTTAATTCTCCCTTCTGCTAGATGTTTTAAACTTACCCATGTGAAGATGTCTCTTCACAAAATTGAGATAGCTTGCATGTTAAGAGGAGAGGAGGGGGGAAAAACTAGAGGTGGGTCTCAGAAAAGATACCCTCTCAAAGTCTCCTGATGTTTTTTATATCAAAAACCCTCAAATATTAATCTTTATGCAACCGCCTATCCGCCTCTAGGGGTGAGCAGAGTTCGGTTATAACCGAAATAACCGACAAAAAACCCGAACCCGAACCCGAACCCGAACCCGAACTGAACCGCACTAATTTGGTCGGGTTCAGTTTTATGTTCCAAAAACCGAACCCGACCGAACCGAACTGAATCCTCACCCTATATATCACCCTACTCAAACTCAATTTAGTGAATCATATAGTTCATAATAAAAGCTGGTGGAAGCTGATCTCATTACTTTTAGTAATACCACCTTTTTTATGTTGAATATGTGAAAGTTATGTTAAATACACCATCATAATTGAGAATAATATTTATATTAATATAGTTTTATTTCATTCTTATCATTAAAAGTTAGTAATAATTATATGAGCTTTCGGTATTAAGAGCTCAAATACAATGTAAAAGTTTTAGAATATGAAATTTGCAATTCACATTAAGTTTAAGGTGTTTTCTTTATTTCTAATTTGGGTAATGGATATTTGAGATTAGAATATTAAAGGATGATATAATGGTAATTAAAAATGCAAGAAATGATAAAAATATATTGGCCTAACCGAAAAACCGAATCGAATTGAGTCAATTCGGTTTGGTTCGGTTACTAAGTCTAATCGGTTCGGTTCGATTTTACAAAAAATTAGTAAAAATCGAACCGAACCGACCGATGCTCACCCTATCTGCCTCTTACTTCGTAGTCATGTGAGAAGTAAGTTGGAATTAAATGCTTAGAATAGTCCTCGCTGTAGTCATAGTAGGCTGAAATATGTGAGACACTCTAAATACGTCTACAAATAGGAAAAAGTGCAAGCTCAAAATTATTCACTCGTAGCATCATCTTTCTGATGCGGAAAAAAGTATAAGCTTAGAACTGTCTATTTATAGCATCGAATTTATGCACTTGTAACTGTGATATGAGATTTTCTTTAAATTAAGTCTTGAATAACGTGAGATTTATAAGATTTGATATTTAATAGCATCTAATGTTGGCAATACTAGTCTTAACGCTTTAATATGCTTATTTATGAGAAAGAGTTTTTTTTATATAATATTTCATTAGAAAAATAAATTAAAATATTTTTCATTTAGTTTTTCTATTTTCATGTAAACGCATTAAGCTATTTTTTTCCTTAGGAATTTATTTTTAAATTTAATTTTCTGAAATCTTTTATCGCAACAGTGTTTTCAATAAGTGTTTCTCACTAAATTGAGAATAATAAAATATTATACTAAAAGGTGCATATTTTTATCTGAAATGTAGACATATTAAATAAACAATGGTCTCTTTTATATGAGAAATAAAATCATATTTATTTAAAATATTCACTTTTTATAGCCAGTTTTATAAGTAAACTTAATTTGTCCCACTTATAGTTGATCAACATTATTATCATTTTATCCACCTCAAAGTCAGCTTATCTACTTGTTACTGAAATTATCCACCACATTTTACTTGTATTTGAAATTGTCTATATTATTTTTCAGCATATCCGCCTATAAGTAAATTGTCCACTTTTTATTAAAATTGTTCATCTCAATTAAGTTACCCACTTATATCTAAAATTATTCACATTACTGTTAGTTATATAAAGTGAACGATCAGTTCTATTATTCATATAAAACCGTTTTTTTTAATTTAGTTTGTTTACATTTCATATAATATTATCTATCTTTTAATTCAATATATTTATTATTTTCAAATTAGTGAGAATACTTATTGGGATTATTGTTGCGATAGAAGAATTCAAAAATTAAATATATATATATATTATAATATATAACAAAATAATAGCCTTAGAGAAAAAAACATAATAGGCTAATATGTTTACAAGGAAAAACTAAACATAAATTTTTTCTTTTTTTGTTAATTAAATATTATAAAAAGTAGACAATTCAAGTATTAAATGCTTTTAAATCCTCAAATCTTGAACCATTCAAGCTTTATTTAAAACAAAAAAAAAAATCTTATAACACAATTACATGTAGACACATTCAATGCGACAAGTGAACAGTTTCTGACTTTGCACTTTTTTCTGTACCAAATGAAAAAATTCAATGCTATATGTAGATTATTTCTAAGCTTGTAAATTTTTTTTTTTACAAATGAGAATGTGTCTCACATGTTCATATTTGCATCAACAAAGTTCTATCCCACTTTTACAATATAAGAATTATTAAAAAAAAAAAAACTTCGTACCCTGCGTTATCTTTATGTAATAACAAGTTGGGTAGGCATATAAATAACTAAGTCAGGAGTTTTTTTTATTAATAAAAAAACGCTAGCCGGGTTATGAGGGGCTAGAAATAAGTTTCTCTTTTTTAACGGAATGAAATTCAAAATCATTTTTTTGGTAAAAGTAATATCAATTATGTGACCCTCCCCGAGTATGATCGCATGGGCTGTTTGTTTGGCGGAAATGAGTCCCGAAAATATTTTTATGATATATTGTTTTGTGTGAGAGGAGAGAGAGCGTGGGCCCACCCCGGCTCGAGTTATTAAGGGCCTGTTTGGTTGGTTGCAAAACTTTGCAAAATGCAAAAAGTTTTGCAACTTTACCATTTACACTTGTTTGTTTCCATTTGCAAAATGCAAAAACTTTTTCCACTTTACAGTTGCTACAGTTAAATTTGTGGTCATTTAATTCTCACTTTTACACTCATATTTTCTCACTTGCAGTTGCTACAGTTAAATTTGTGGTCATTTAATTCTCACTTTTACACTCATATTTTCTCACTTGCAGTTGCTACAGTTAATTTTGTGGTCATGTAACTCTCACTTGTAGTACACCAATTCAAAACAGTTACTTGATAATCAATATATAATTTAATATTTTTAAATTTAATATTTTAAATAGTGTTCAATTTCTTATTTAAGTATTTAATTATTTTATATTTTTAATATTTAATTTTTTTATTGTTTTTAATATTGTTTTAATATTTAATATTTTACTATTATAATTTACTATTTTTATTTAATATTTTATTTAATATTTTTTTATTTTATTAATACTTATTCCATTTTTTATTATTTTATTTAGAGTAAATATTTTATTAATATAACAATATTATACTATAATATAAAATTACTATATATTTAGTTATTTAATTTTTAATATAAAAATTACTTTATTAATATCATAATAATTTTTATTATATATTAATATTTTATTATGTTAATATTGTAATAAAGTATTTAATTATTTTATATTTTTAATCTTTAATTTTTTATTGTTTTTAATATTGTTTTAATATTTAATATTTTACTATTTTAATTTACTATTTTTATTTAATATTTTATTTAATATTTTTTTATTTTATTAATACTTATTCCATTTTTTATTATTTTATTTAGAGTAAATATTTTATTAATATAACAATATTATACTATAATATAAAATTACTATATATTTAGTTATTTAATTTTTAATATAAAAATTACTTTATTAATATCATAATAATTTTTATTATTATATTAATATTTTATTATGTTAATATTGTAATAATATCAGTATAATAATACTTTAATGATAATTTATTATTAAATTATAATTATATTTTACTTTGTTATTTTTATATTTCTATAATATTACAATAATATTATAATAAAATTTATACTATAATAATTTTCAAGTATTTTTAATATTATTACTATATTTTTACTATATTTTATTTCTTTTAACATTTTTTAATATTTATATTTTATTAGTATTCTTAAAATTTTATTAATGTTCTTTAGATTTTCTTAAGATTTTATATCATTTATTTAATTAATATTTTATTAATATTATTATTATAAATAAAATATTAAGATTATTAATTTTTTATCTCAAATTTATTATACATTTAATTTGCAATATTAGATTTAATTTAATAATATTTATATTATTTAAATCACTGCTACAGTTAATTTTTGTGGTCAACTTTTCCACTTTCACTTTTACATTACCAACCAAACACCGTAAAACACAAAATACTTTACCATTTACACTTTCACTTTACCAACCAACACCGTAAAACACAATATACTTTTCCATTTACACATCACTTTATCAACCAAACACCGTAAAACACAATATATTTTCACTGCTACAGTTCACTTTTTCCATTCTCATTTTACAACTTACGACTTGCGACGTTTTGCAACGAACCAAACAGGCCCTAATTCCTACAGATTCCCTCTCGCAACGTCTAAAATGGGAAAATTTTCTCAACCCCTGTCGTGTCAAGCAGCCCAAAAGCTCTCTTCCGTACGGTCTCTGCCGAACACATTGCCACATTATTCCAGAACACTGCAAAAAAAAAAAAAAACAAAACAGATAACATCATATAACTTTTGCACCCATCTCAACACCACCGTTCAAATGACCACAATTCGGAAGGAGTGTGCGGGTCCCACATGTCAGCACAACGCTGAGTGGTCTTCTTGGCAGTAAAGGGACGTAGCTGTTCTTGCTCTGTGATTGTTTGATGAGACTTTTTGGGGACCCTCAAAAGAGTGTTGTTTTGCGATCATAAGGATTGCAAGTTCAAGTAGGGCTGTTTGGATGCAAGGAATTGAGTGGAAAGGAGGAAGTGGGAAGTGTCTTTTCTCATTTTCGTTGTTCATTCAAACATCAGAAAGAAAAATGGAAAAAGTTCTTTTCCTTATCTCTTTTCTCTTTTACACAACGTTTTTCTCACTTCCAGAGTGCTACAGTTAATTTTGTGGTCATATAAATCTCATTTGTAATAAGTTGTAACACAAAACAGTTAATTTTTTTGCTCATGTAAATCTCACTTGCATTCTAATTACAGTGTAATTTTTATTTTTCTTATTAATTTTTAATTTAATATTATTTTGCGGTCAACTTTGTAGTCAACTTTTTCACTTTCACTTCCACATTACATCCAAACACCAGAAAAGACATAACATTTTCCAAATCACACTGCCAACAACATCCAAACATCAGAAAACTTACTAACCAATTCCCAAGTTCCAAAGGGAACTATTATCACTTTCTCACTTCTTCACTTCCTCACTTCCACCCTTAACCAAACAGGCCCGACAATGCATCTGGGGAAGGTTTTTTTGTGTTATGATGCACTTCTGGTGACATGCAGCCGTTAACTGCTCTAGGCTTTTGCTTTACCTCGATCCTTATCCTTTCCTCCTGTAGTTTGCATGTAGATATGCATCCAGTTTGATATATTATTTTGTTTGAGAGAATTGAGGAAGGGGAAGAAGGCTCTGGAAGTGTGGAGAAGAAACCTAAGTCTGGGAAGTGCGACCACTTCTACTACCAAAACTGTGGTTGTGGGACCTACTGCCAGCGAGCGATCAGGGTGCATGTTATTTTAATGAAGCAGTCAATTGCATCTGTTATTAATAATCATCCGACCTTTTGGGATGTATGCAAAATAAAGTTTGGAGAGCAAAAAGAAACCCTTTGTCTTCCTTAGCTGGGAGAAACGGGAAACGAAGGGTGCGGAGGAAAAGAAGATAAAGTGTGGTTTTTGTGGGATGGGGTTTGGATATCCGACCCGATCCGACCCCACCCCACCCCAAAAACAGGGTTTGGGTATAACAATTTAACTCGTGGGGAATCAACCGAATATGGTATCACATTTTGAAAATTTTATTTGCCGGTCTCTTTTATCATTTTTTTGGTTATTTCAATTTTAACAATAGAGACGATGTTACCATGTACACTTAGACTTGTCATCCCCTTTACTTTCTTACTAATGTCGGGCCATTACATATTGAAGATATTGAAGACGAGGATTTTTTTTTTTTTTTGAAGAAGAAGAACACAACATTTTATTTGAAGAATCTAAAAACAAATATTTTTATTTAAAATTTTCTCAACTACACATTTTTATTTCTCTCAATTTTTCTTTATTTTTCTCCATTACAAAATAGTGACCCTTTTTCAGGCAAAAGCAAAACAATTTCAGCTCAAATCAAACTCTTATAATCTACTACTTATTGTTGGAATTGAAGAATATGAAAGGCGAATCTTCAAGTTGAATTATGGCGAGATCCGTTGATCGAATCAACTGGATGATGGTTGGAGTGTGTTCTCCTTCCATTGGTGATGAACGTGGTATATTCACATGTTCAATTCCGACTTCGAATGAATGAGATATTCAAGTCCAAAGTTGCCTAATTCAAAGCCAAATGGGACTAAAGGAAGCTAAAAGCATTTAGTCCCACATTGGCCGTGTGATGGAAACTTATGGGGTATAATAGAGAAAATTGAGAACAAAGGGCGTGCCCTTTGGGTACTTGGAGTTTTTCGCGCGCGAAAAGGAGGGAATTATGCTCGCACATGCGTGCGCGTGCGCGCGCCGCCGCTGGCGGCGCCGGCACCGGTGGCGGGCTCGGGCTCGGGACTGAGTCCGGGTCCGGGCTTAGGCTTGGCTTGAGTCTGAGTCTGAGTTCGGTTTCCCTACCTGGCCTGGTTCTTTTTGAATCAGGTCTCTAGGGGTATGGGAACCTGTTGGACTGCCCTGCCCGCTCCGCCAACGGTTGCGAACCTGTTGGACTACCAACGGTCGCGAACCTGTTAGGCTGCCAAGGTTGCGAACCAGTTGAACAACCAACTGTTGGGTGCGTCCGTTGGACAGCCAACAGTTGTGGCTGTTGGGTCGAAAGGGTGGCATCCTTTCGTTGGGTTCGAACCTATTGGTCCCTCATGGAAAGGTATTATAGCCCTCCATATTCTCAATTGAAATATACACAACTACAACACCAATCTTCTCTCTCTAAATTCTGAACAGCAAATTAAGTTTTGCGGTTTGAATTAGGAAGTAGAGTTCTAAAGTGAAGTGACTTCCAAAAGGGAAGTGGGAAATCAGTAACTCGGTTTCCGAAGCGACTTCCAACGGAGATTCTGCAAAATTGTTCTGAAAGAGGAATCAGAAAATTCAACATATTCTTTTATAAGAATTGTTGTCTGAATCTGGTACTTCTGAAGAAAGATATTCTTCTACCTTCCATCGTCCTCAACAGTGGGTGCTCCTCCAGAAGAGTAAAGGCAAATATTCGTTTGAAATTTGGTCCTTGTACCGCTGCTTCAACGATCCTGTGAAGGTACTGGTTGACTACGGTTCGACCGTACGGTGATTTGGTAGTGCTATCCAAATACCGTGAAAGAGTGTTGTATCTTGGGAGACCAGCGTCCATTATCCCGTTAGCACCGGTGCGGGGGATGTAATTGTCCTAAGGAGATTCGCTATATGCGTACCTCACTCTAAATACTGTATAAGTGGATTAAGTCCTTTATACAGGGGATATACTTTATAGTATATCGAGACTGACTTGGATTCAGTCTAATTGGTGCTTTAACCAAGGAAGGAAATTGAAAGGTCGTTCTTAAATTAAGGAACGTTCTATTGAACGGAAAACCTCCCACCTGATATTTGCCGACCTGGCCAATTAGATTGTTGATATCTCAGTGATCTTGATTAGTTGTCAGATTGATTCTTGTTAAGCAGAATACCCAACAATCTTAAGACAATTAACGTTTCTTACTTCTGTTCTGCTTGAACTTGCAGAAGATGTCTGAGACTAATCAAGATAGCTCTAGCAAGGCACCAAACATGCAGCTACAAGCATGATGCCTACTCCACTTCCTAACCCGAAGCCGGAGAAGCCAGGAAAATTTGATGGCACAGAATTCAAGAGGTGGCAACAGAAGATGCTCTTCTACTTGACCACTCTTCATCTGGCCAGATTCCTGCAAGAAGATCCACCAGAGCCTGTAACTGATGCATGGACTCAATGTGACTTCCTTTACCGAAATTATATTTTAAATGGCCTGGATGACTCTCTTTACATGTCTACAGTCCTATCACAATGGCAAAAAAGTTATGGGCCAGTCTTGACAAAAAGTATAAGACTGAGGATGCTGGTACCAAGAAGTTTGTCGTAAGACGATTTCTGGAGTACAAAATGGTGGACAACAAGACTGTAATCAGTCAGGTGCAAGAGTTCCAACTTATCTTGCACGAGATAGAAAGCCGAAGGTATGATTCTTCCTGAAACTTTTCAGGTGGCTACTATCATGGAGAAACTCCCACCTGCGTGGAGAGATTTCAAGAACTACCTGAAGCACAAGCGAAAGGAGTTACAGTTGGAAGATCTCATTGTGAGGCTTCGAATCGAGGAGGACAACAGAAAGTCCGAGAAAAAGGAGCAGCAAGAACTCCTACGAAGCAAAAGCCAATGTGATCGAAGACTCAAAGGGGAAAGCGTCTACTTCCAAAGGCTTAAAGCGGAAGAAGAGTTCCCAAGAGTACAAAGGCAAGGTCCAAGAAGCAATAACATGCGCTTCAAGGGAACTTGCTACATCTGCAATAAAGAGGGGCATAAGGCGAATGAATTCGCAGCCGTCTCAAATAGAACATGAATCTTGTTGATGGTCTTTTTAAAGACAATGTTGCAGTGATAGACAAAAAGTCTGTGTATCTGTACCCGAAGCTTATAAATAAAGGAATTCTTCTGTTTATTTGCTTGAGTCTCCTATTTTGTGGCATGCTAGATTAGGGCATGTAAATTACAAGTCTTTGAAAAACTTGTCTAATCTGGGATATATTCCTAAACTCAACTTGGAAGAAATTCGCAAGTGTGAGATTTGTATTGAGGCCAAGTTGGCTAAAAATTCATTTCACTCAATAGATCGAAATACAGAACCTTTAGGTTAATTCATAGCGATCTATGTGACTTGAAGTTTATGCCAACTAGAGGTGGTAAAAAGTATTTCATTACTTTTATCGATGACTGTACAAGATACTGTTATGTGTATCTTTTAAACAGTAAGGATGAGGCAATAAATATGTTTACAACATATAAAGCCGAAGTTGAGAATCAACTCAACAAGAAAATCAAGATTCTAAAATCCGATAGAGGCGGAGAATATGAATCAAATGATTTTAGTGAGTTATGTGCTAGTTTTGGTGTAATACATCAAACTACAACACCATACACTCCTCAGCAGAATGGAATTGCTGAACGAAAGAACAGAACTTTGAAGGAGATGGTTAATTCCATGCTCGTAAGTTCTGGAGCTCCGCAGAACTTATGGGGGGAAGCTCTATTAACTGCAAATCATATTCTAAATAGAGTACCCCACAAGAAAATTGGTCTTATACCATTCGAGTTATGGCATGAAAGGATATCTTCCTACCATTATCTCAAAATGTGGGGGTGCCTTGCAAAGGTGCTGACACCATTACCCAAAAGACTAAGTTGGGAGCAAAAACTATGGACTGCATATTCATAGTTATGCCTTGAATAGCAGTGCCTACAGATTTCTGGTTCATAAATCAGAAATACCTGATATTCATGTAAACATGATTATCGAATCTCGAGATGCTGTATTCTTTAAAGACATCTTTCTGTACAAACGGGAAGCAGATAAGACTTCTGGGAAAAGAACACACGAGATGGCGTTCAGGGACGAAAGTTCCGAGGAACCGAATGTAAATGCGGAAACTGAACCAAGAAGAAGTCAGAGATCTAGAATCTCAAAAACCTTTGGTCCAGATTTCATAGCATACGCTATTGAGAGCGAGCCTCAAACATTTAAAGAGGCTATGTCAACCCCAGAAGCACAAATGTGGAAAGAAGTTATAAATAGCGAAATAGAATCCATACTAAGTAATCATACTTGGGAATTGGTAAACTTGCCTCCTGGCAGTAAACCAATTGGGTGTAAGTGGATTTTCAAACAAAATTAAAACCCGATGGATCTATTGATAAGTACAAGGCTAGATTAGTAGCCAAGGGTTATCGGCAAAAGAAGGACTTGACTACTTCGATACTTATTCACCAGTAACAAGAATAACGTCCATTCGGATGTTAATCGCAATTGCAGTATTGCACAACTTAGATATCCATCAAATGGATGTCAAGACTGCATTCTTAAATGGTGAATTAAATGAAGAGATATATATGGAGCAACCTGAAGGATTTAAAGTCAAGGGCCAAGAACACAAGGTGTGTAAATTGGTAAAATCCTTATATGGTTTAAAGCAGGCTCCAAAACAATGGCATGAGAAATTTGATAGTGTCATGATCAAAGATGGATTCACTATCAATGAATGCGATAAGTGTGTTTACACGAAAATAGTTGGAGATGCATGTATCATTGTCTGTCTTTATGTAGACGACATGTTGATACTTGGGACTAATATTGAGATTATTAAGTCCACTAAAAGAATGTTATCCAACAGTTTTGATATGAAGGATATGGGGGTTGCTGATGTAATTTTAGGAATTAAAATTACTAGAACACCAGATGGAATCAGTCTATCTCAATCTCACTACGTGGATAAGATGATAGAAATATTCAAGATCATGGGATAAAAGAGAATGCAAATCCTTTTCTCCCACACGTCCACCTTCATAAGAATACAGGAACTGGGATACGCCAGTTGGAGTATTCTCAGATTATTGGAAGTCTAATGTATTTGATGAATTGCACTAGACCCGATATTGCTTACGCTGTAAGCAAGTTGAGTAGATACACTAGCAATCCTAGTGATCTACATTGGACCGCTCTACTACGAGTATTGGGTTACGTATCACATACCAAGGAATATGCCTTGAGATATGGACAGTATCCACCTGTACTGGAAGGATACAGTGATGCTAATTGGATTGCAGATTCTGAGGAATCAAAATCAACTAGCGGATACGTATTTACTCTAGCAGGAGCAGCGATATCATGGAAATCTTCTAAGCAAACATGTATTGCCCGTTCCACTATGGAATCGGAATTCATAACCTTAGATAAGACTGGAGAAGAAGCAGAATGGCTTCGACAATTCTTAGAAGATATACCATTGTAGCAAAAGCCAGTGCCCGCTATATGTATACACTGCGATAATCAAGCAGCTATATCTAGGGCACAAAATGTTATATACAACGGTAAGTCTAGACATATTCGTCGTAGACATAATACCGTGAAGCAGTTGCTCTCAAATGGAATTATCTCTATTGACTTTGTATCGTCAAAGGATAATTTAGCGGATCCGCTTACTAAAGGTTTAAGTGGAGAGCGTATAAACTGCGTATCGAGGGGAATGTGTTTAAAAGCCTAACCTTACCGAGTCAGCTTAATGGAAACCTCACTTAGCGACTGGAGATCCCACGGACTAAGTTCAAGAGGAAAAACTAGTTATGATTGACTCAGCAAGTAAGCACTTGGGAGCTTGACTCCAATCCATTCCTATGGTGCACATAAGTGCTTTTCTACAAGTGGGTTAAGGATAAGCTTAACGCTTTTAATGATGCCTATATCTTGTTACTAAACAAGTGGAGTAGAGTAGACTACTCTTAATAGGTCCATCACCTATGTGAGTATAGAGTTGGGTCGGCTCTTTGGGAATTTCTATGGAGGCTGTTATTCCCTAAAGATACTCTCTGAAACCAAGAATGTCCAGGGCCAAAACAGACACAACCGAGAACCAAAGTTGATTTGGAAAGTCACTGTGTGAAGCTTGTTGACTTGGCTTACACTAACGGTTAACAGTTCAAGACCTAGTTCACTGATTAGCCAGTAAATCCGATAAAACTTTCACTATGAAAGGTTCAAGACCTAGTTCACCTATCCTTATGCAGTTTCTTTTCTCAAGTACCTTTCACAATAGAGTCAGTCTCTTTGTGTGTCATTTCCTTGAATTCTCCATTCATTGTGGGGGATTGTTGGAATTGAAGAATATGAAAGGCGAATCTTCGAGTTGAATTATGGCGAGATCCGTTGATCGAATCAACTGGATGATGGTTGGAGTGTGTTCTCCTTCCATTGGTGATGAACGTGGTATATTCACATGTTCAATTCCGACTTCGAATGAATGAGATATTCAAGTCCAAAGTTTGCCTAATTCAAAGCCAAATGGGACTAAAGGAAGCTAAAAGCATTTAGTCCCACATTGGCCGTGTGATGGAAGCTTATGGGGTATAAATAGAGAAAATTGAGAACAAAGGGCGTGCCCTTTGGGTACTTGGAGTTTTCGCGCGCGAAAAGGAGGAATTATGCTCGCACATGCGTGCGTGTGCGCGCGCGCCGCCGCTGGCGGCGGCCGGCACCGGTGGCGGGCTCGGGCTCGGGACTGAGTCCGGGTCCGGGCTTGGGCTTGGCTTGAGTCTGAGTCTGAGTTCGGTTTCCCTACCTGGCCTGGTTCTTTTTGAATCAGGTCTCTAGGGGTATGGGAACCTGTTGGACTGCCCGCTCCGCCAACGGTTGCGAACCTGTTGGACTACCAACGGTCGCGAACCTGTTGGGCTGCCAAAGGTTGCGAACCAGTTGAACAACCAACTGTTGGGTGCGTCCGTTGGACAGCCAACAGTTGTGGCTGTTGGGTCGAAAGGGTGCATCCTTTCGTTGGGTTCGAACCTATTGGTCCCTCATGGAAAGCTATATATAGCCCTCCATATTCTCAATTGAAATATACACAACTACAACACCAATCTTCTCTCTCTCTAAATTCTGAACAACAAATTAAGTTTTGCGTTTGAATTAGGAAGTAGAGTTCTGAAGTGAAGTGACTTCCAAAAGGGAAGTGGGAAATCAGTAACTCGGTTTCCGAAGCGACTTCCAACGGAGATTCTGCAAAATTGTTCTGAAAGAGGAATCAGAAAATTCAACATATTCTTTTATAAGAATTGTTGTCTGAATCTGGTACTTCTGAAGAAAGATATTCTTCTACCTTCCATCGTCCTCAACAGTGGGTGCTCCTCCAGAAGAGTAAAGGCAAATATTCTTTTGAAATTTTTCCTTGTACCGCTGCTTCAACGATCCTGTGAAGGTACTGGTTGACTACGGTTCGACCGTACGGTGATTTGGTAGTGCTATCCAAATACCGTGAAAGAGTGTTTATCTTGGGAGACCAGCGTCCATTATCCCGTTAGCACCGTGCGGGGGACGTAATTGTCTTAAGGAGATTCGCTATAAGCGTACCTCACTCTAAATACTGTATAAGTGGATTAAGTCCTTTATACAGGGGATATACTTTATAGTATATCGAGACTGACTTGGATTCAGCCTAATTGGTGCTTTAACCAAGGAAGAAAATTGAAAGGTGGTTCTTAAATTAAGGAACGTTCTATTGAACGGAAACCTCCCACCTGATATTTGCCGACCTGGCCAATTAGATTGTTGATATCTCAGTGATCTTGATTAGTTGTCAGATTGATTCTTGTTAAGCAGAATACCCAACACTTATTTTATTAAAAGAAAATAAGAAACTCTTAGATTAATTCTAATACAATTAAGACTCTAAACAAAATTTTAAAAACTCCAAAGGTCTTAAACCAAATCAAACTTTGACTTTTCTATTTTCATGAGAATTTTGTTGACCTAAAGGTCCCTTGCCATGATGTTAATCTCATGAAGTTATTTAATATAGCATTTGTATTTATATAAATTTTAGGGAAAAGACTGATTTTATGATAAGATTTAGTTTCAACAAAATACTTACAAGTTTATGAAGCACTCAAGATGATTATCCAGAGCTAAAGCTATCCATATTGAAGTTGTTGCGCGCGAAGCAACAACCAGCGAGGAACCCAATAGATACAGCAGAGAAGTACCCTAAGAATAATAAGAACAAGAAACAAGAGTGAAAGCAAACACAATATTTAACGAGGTTCGGCAATTTTCCTACGTCCTTGAGCAAGGGGGAAAGAGATTTTATTGATTCAACAACAAATACAATTGTACCTTGCATACAATTTAAGAGAGCAAAACCTCTTTATTTATAACCAAAGAGGCTCAGGAATTTAGGAAACCCCAATTGGATTCGTCTCCAATTCAGAAACATAGTCTGGATCCTGAAAGGAGAGACAGATCCGTGCCCAGATACGCCTGTCGGTCGACCGGGCGGTCGACCGACCCAAGCACCCGGTCCACCGGTCGGTCGACCGTATCCAACTGAGAGTTCTTCATGTCAGTCGGTCGACTGAGTGGTCGATTATTCTCCTGCTACGGTCGATCGGTCAGTCGACCGAGCTACCATGTGCATGTTTGTGCACACTGGTCGACCGATCCTGCTGCTGGCCTGATATAAGCTCCGTTCTCGCTCCTTTTGGCTTCTGATCTCTGCACTATATTTCCTGATGATTTAAAAAACTCTATCATAACATTTTTATCTCCTCCCTCCCTACAGAAGTTGAAAATGATTCCAAAGAGACAAGCTTAAAGGGACTTCTATTAGGCAGAGAAAAGAATTTTTCTTTATTCCATTTTGTAAAGAATTTAGTTTGTCAAAACCAAGAAGTGGTATAGTCATTAGCTCATGAGATTCACACTCGCACAAAAAACATCGTTTAGATTTTTGTTTTACAAATGGTTGAAGTGATTTCAATAAGTTTACAAGATGATTTCCGTTACGAAATTTTTCATGTTTTATTAAAGAAATTCTATTTTCTACTAAAACATGTATCCTATCTTAGATTTTGTATTTGATACTTTGTATCATAGTCTTGGACTTTACAATATACCATGAAATATATTGCATATCATTTGTATTAAAAAATATATCACTCACCATAAACAGAATTTCATATTTTTCAAAAACTGAATTTTTGTCCCTGAGCCGGTCTACCGGGCGGTCGACCGAAGTGCACAAAAATTCATCGTGCATATCGATCGATCGGGACGTTGACCGACTGTAAGCACCTTTGCTCTCGGTTGAGATCGGTCGACCGAGCGATCGACTGACGATCCCTAACTGTAAAAATATGACCGTTGACGGTCGACCGGGAGGTCAACGACCTGTCCACTTTTTTGCAGTTTTTGCCTATAACGATTATATTGTTAAGAAACTGTTTAATGACTAATAAAAAATGGCTATATTAGGTTCTCTCTGTATTTTTGATTACCTATATAAAGAAACCCTATTAACTATTAGTCGTAACTAAGAAAACAATTGAATCAAAAGAAAACACTTTCATTCCTTTATATTCAAATTTCCAAAGAGAAAATTTTCAATAGTAAAGAGTTCTTCACCTCAAATCTTTTTGATTCTCTATTTTTTCTATTCTCACACTCCACTGACTACAAGCTTTCCCAACCATAACTCAGAGCTAAAAACCCATTCTTGGTTATAGGATTACTTTTGTGAGCCAATTTGGTGTTTTTAAGAAGGTCATCCTCTTCATTATTGCTAAGAAGAATTGTAGAGGTTGAGGCCTCATTCGAACTTACGGATTCGATATTTGTAAGGTGTAGAAGACACCAAGTGAGAGGACTTGCGGGTCCGATTCGTTCTTGAGGGAACGTGTAGAGTGGTGATCTTGCGAGATCAAACTATAGTGGAAACCCTTCACGTGGTGAAGACGGGAACGTAGAGCAAGTGGCTCGAACCTCGAAACAATCCTCTTGTGTTTGTGATTGCTTACTTTCTCTTTCTTATCTCTTTACTTTACTCTCTAAGTTGCATGCTATAATTTCTTTTCTTTTGTTGTAAATCTCTATTATGTAAGTTCTATTTGAGTTGTAGATTGGTATTTGCTTGTATTGCTAGACTTTGTTTTTATTCCGCATTAGTTGCCATTTATCCTTAGCCATCACCTATTCACCTCCTTCTAGGTAATTTACATATTTGAATTATAATTTCCAACAGTCTCCCTTAATATAAATCCTTCATGATACTTTATGCTTTTAATTTTTCATAACTGTTGAACTCTTCTTCTTTGTATTCATGATCTTTTGGTTGCCGCCTCTTGAACTAGACTTTTTTTTTCAAGAACTTTGTCTTCTCTTTATTTGTGGTTATATCTTTACTTAACCTTCATTTTGTCTTTTATTTTTAGTTTCATGCAATGGTAGAATCCACTTGCATTGACATACCTTTTGCAACTGCACTTTGAGTCGGTGGTTTCTTTTCTGCGTAGCCACGCAGGAGGCTAACTTCTAACTTCGCCTGAATCTTTGCACAGCTCTGTTAAGAGCTTTCAGCCCCGCATGCGGAGCTATACTAGCCTCACGCAAGACTAATCCAGCCTCGCGTGAGGCTTCCCGCACCTCTAGGAGAGGGTTGGCCAGGTCAAATGTTTGATCTAGTATTTAGTGGCTAACCCCACTACGTTAGTGGGGTTAATGCCACTTTAAGTGGGCGGTTACACCCGCCCACTTCGCCCCACGTTCAGTGGAAGAGGTCGGGTCAATAGCCAATCTTAGGCTCGCGCGAGCCTGTCTAGCCTCGTATGCGGCTCATTTTTAGCTTCACACGAGCGTTATAGCCTCGCGTGAAGCGTAGAATAGCCTCTGCCGCGAGGCTAACTGACTGTTATCAATCATGGCTAAATTCTAGGGGTATTACACCCCTCAAGAGCCTATAAATAGCTCATCTGAGAATGAGCTCGAGACAAGCAGCAGCAAGCAAAGGAGCAAGCAAAGGAGCAAGCATCAGGCACGAGCAAAGAGCAAGCATCAGGCACAAGACGCAGAGGCATTTGCATGCATTGAATAGCGTTAGAGGCATCAAGCCGAAAAACATCAAGAGAGCTAGCAAGGCTAACTTTTCTTGTTTCCCAAAAGCTCCAGAGAATTATTTCTCTAAGTTCAGGTGTTAATACCCTAAGGCCTTCCTCTCTCTTAAGAAATCTCTGGGACCAGGCGAGAAGAAATTCCCAGGCATTAGCATTCGAAAATCGATCGATCGCATCATCAACGGGACAAAGTGATCGCTCGCTGATTAGACTCCCACTGACACACTTCCCTAGAAATCTCATAGGAGAGTTCAACTTGTAATTTTTCTTCTTAATTATTTGTAATCTTCTCCTCGACTTTCTTTTTGTAAGTTTTCCCTTATTGAATTTTCAATGGAAAACAAGGTGGCGACTCTGCTGGGGAATGCATTCTCCACTGTTGAGAATCAAGTATCGCAACGTGACGATTAAACCCTCGGGTCTATGGCTGAAACATTGGTCATTTACTTTGACCAGAGAGATTCGAACAACTTCTCTCTGGGGATAGCAAAAGTCCCCTACATGTGCGCAAGCACAGGAAGGTCAGCGTAGCCAGAGTACCCTTGGCTACTTCCGAGAAACAAGTCTCTGTTGAGACTATTAAGGTTCTCTGTGAACCTAACACTGCCTCATGTAAGGCTAGACAGGCTCTGCGTGAGCCTAAACAGGCTCCACGCGAGCCTATCACAGTCCCGACTGGGACTAAATTAGCCCCGTGCCAACGTACCAATGTTGTGCGCGAGACTATAAAGGTTCCATGCGAACCTAAAACAGCCTCCGCCAAGACTATGTGGATTGCGAAATTCACAGTCACATCTCTTGATTCAGCTTTTTGCGAAGCTAAGACAGTCTTGGATTGCAAGACTCCTTCTACTCCTCAGCTTCGCCTGTCCCGCGAGGTTAAGCCAAAGCACCCTATGCTTACAACGAGGCTATCGCAGCCCCACTGCTTTAATAACACTGATGGGCAGTAATAACACTGATGGGCAGTGTTAAGCCAGCTGCACGCGAGGCTAAGAACAGAGCACCCATGCGTGCTAAAAGCGTCGCTGATCCAACGTCACTCTTAGCACCAAGTGTTAAAAACTCTGTCGCGAGGATAGAGGTAAACACTACTGAGTTCTAACAGCAAAGCTCTTCTAACCTCGCTCGCAGAAAAGCTCTGCACAACAGAGCTAAGTTTGCCTTTAAGGGCAGAATTAAAGCAGTAACTTCGCCTTGCGAAGCTACTCCTCTAGGTGAAGCTATTTTAGCTTCACCAATAACTAGAGGAAAGCCTGTAAGGCTAGGCCTAAGGCTTCTCAGCCCAACATGGCTAACTTCCAATCTCCTTGGTCTCTGTAATGGATCGGTTGGGTCCAGTTAACAAGGACTTGAGAGATTATCTGAGCACCAAGCGAAAGTCTTATTCAGAGGAACATGCTCACATCTCGTCGTCCCAGTGCGGACAAGCGGGGTGTCAACTTGTGACAGTGCACTCTGTCCATTGTTACCTAGGAAAGTCCATACAGCCGCTACTCCAAGTCATCAATCGGTATTCGACTGAATATCGGCCCAGACCGCTAAAAAAACCAAGCCCCAGAAGAAGAAGGCAACGAAGGTGACCCATCTTGCAGCCGCCTCTGTTAACATGATAAGTAGAGGGAGGGATCTCTTCTGGTCCCGAAGACGGAGACGAGGAACCTTCACTCCTCTAGCCAGCTCCCTGAACTCTGATTAAGCCCCGACTTGAGTCAGGTTCTGGTGAACCAAGAAGGTGCCTTCCAGGGTACTCGCTCTAGGGTAGAAATACCCTACGATTCTGGACAGCCTCCTTTATCAAGTGAGCGGTATCACCTACTCCATTAAGAAACCTTTTCCAATGGTCTGACGATGAGGAAGCCAGCAGATGCGCTTCTTCAGCTACTATCAGCTCAGTGCAGAAAGGACTTGTATCGGCTAACATGTCGATAACAATGATGATGATCTCCGTCAACTGATGGAGGCACAAGAGCGGACCTCCAGGGCTCAGCAAGAAGCCTTGGACAATATTCAACAGATGTTAGCTCAGCTCTTGGTTAACCAGAATACCAATGACACTGGTAGTAACCACAATGAAGATGAGCATAATGATGATGAGCATCCTAAGACTGATAAGTCAAAGGAAAGTTTCTCGATTGACATCGAGGTCATTAAGGGCATCCAAGCTCAGATTGCATCCCTGGCCCAGATGGATGAGTTGAAGAAGGTAGGGATGACTCGTCCTTACCTGCTGGAGTGAGATTTTATTCTGTACATACCAAAGTTCAAGCCACCTACGTTGCATACGTACAATGGCAAAGGCTCGCCCGACCAACATATCTATTACTTCCGATCTCAAACCGTAACGTAATAAATAACGATGCCATTATGGCGAGACTATTCATCGGTACCCTTAGGGGGGTAGCCTTTGACTGGTTTAGGAGCCTACCCAGCGGCTCCATTAATTCTTGGATCGATTTAGAAACCCGTTCCTCTCTCGATTCTACGAAGACGATACCGAGTTGACTATGGACAAGCTCTCTCAACAGTCCAGAAAGGAGGAGAATCTGTGCGGGAATATATTGAGAGGTTTTGTAACCTTTCTCTCATGTGCCCTGTAGGCATGCCGTTACCCATGTTTCTCCAGACATGTCGGCATAACTCTTTTGACAGAATAGAAGTTCGTATGGGAGCTGTCAAAGCCCTACATGGAAGGAGCTTGTTGAGCAAGCCGAGATAGCCGAGAAGTCATCTAAGAAATTTGAGCCCTCAGTCCCTAAGAACAAGTGGGAAGTCAATACCAAGGGGCGTAATGCAACCAATCTTCTCAGTCAAAGGGGAGGAAACTATGGCCGTTGAACATCGGGGACAGCTCAGCCAAGACAGAAGGAATACTATGGTAATCAAGAATTCAAATTTTCACCGAAGGTGTACTCCTTCAAAGATGAGTAGGTGGCGTCAATTTTTCACTTTCTACATAAGAGTAACAAGCTCAAGTTACCTGAAGCTCGCGACTTAATGAAGTGGGGCGTATAAATAATCCAAATTACTACCTCTTTCATAGGATGGTGTATCACCCTACCTGCAAGTGCTATATCCTCAAGGACAAGATCCAAACCCTAATAGATGCTGGAGTTTTGATTCTTAAGTCAGAACAAATGTCACCGCTAACATAATGACTCTTAATTTTAGGACATTTCCGAAGATGACTATCCAAGATGGATTAGTCCCAATCCCTAAGGCAATATTCGATGTCATTAACCCTATGGCTGAACAGCAGAGAGCTAAAGGTCTCATCCCAATCCAACATAATCTGGAGAGATCATGTGGGTCCACCCAGATATTGTCAAAGATGAGCAATGGAGGTCAACAAGTCCAAACTCAAAGGCAAGACATGCATGTTGTCTCTCTCACGCAGACGATGACTCTATGACTGTAGCCTCTTTTAGTGACTCAGAAGAGAGAAGCTTGCTTTATAGCCCTCTACATCACAGCCGGTGGCACACGATCTGATAAACAGTACTTGCGGCAGTACGACCAGACACCTGACAGAGCACCCCAACCAACGACGTCAAACACCTGTCCAGGCCCCAGTGCCAAAGGATAATAGAAGCAGAAGAAGATTCGCTTCGATAAGTCCTTGAAGAAGAATCCTTCAGAGTATTGAATACTCCCTTCCGCTTTGACATATTCTCAATTGGCCA
>JAVJIF010015247.1:0-103104 GCA_038442645.1 Agave tequilana | reverse complement strand
AAAACTTTTGTCTCTTATTTCAAAAAGTTTTTTTTTATTTTTTTTAAATTTCTAAAGAAGTGTAAAAGAAAGAAGATCTAAAAATTCTATGTTAGTAAACCCTCCCCCACACTTATTTCATGCATTGTCCTCAATGCATCGTGATATATGTATGCATGAAATAGGTAAGAGGTAAGAAACTTTTATTTACAAAAAAAGTGCAAAAAATTTATTTACAAAGAGTATATACAAGTGTAACCATTACCTAGGCTTTTGGTCGTTTTCCTCTGGCCCGTTTCCCATCATTCCAGTGCATCTGCTTTCGTGAGCTCAGTTGGGGAAACGGTTTGAATTATTTTAGCCCTAGGTATTTCCAGATTCAATTGTTTTATTATCATTCACCCTCATTCCATCACATGTTCACTAAAAAATTCCTTATCACCACTCTCACTCTGAATCTATCACTTTCAATGTTAAGGAATTTCAGCTCCTCTCCATACAATTCTTCAAAACTAAGGTCAACATCCGGAAGTGTGCAATCAGTTAGCTGACCCCGAGTTGACTCATCTAGACACATGATCTCATCAGCAAACAGGTCTTCAAAGGATATATCAATCGGAGGTTCGGATACAGTCACAATGGCTCATTGAAAGTGAAAATATCCAAATCAACTTTCCCCTTTTGAAAGGGTACTCGGATAAGAGAATCACAAGATTGTGACTCATCTTTTGGATCTTCACCTTCTTCCTCACAATTGTTATTAATGAAGCTAACCTCAAATGTTTGATCTTTTGTTTACGAGGTTGTGTGTGGAAGACATTGAGTTCATGAGTCATGTTACCAAAGGTTAACCTCATTGATCCATTCCGACATTAATGATGGCATTTGCAGTAGCCAGGAATGGTCGTCCCAAAATGACAGGAATTTGAGCCCTTTGATTGGAAGTTGACACAGGTTTTTATTTCAAGGACTACAAAGTCAACAGGATAAATGAATTCCCCAACTTGACAAGGATATCGTGAATTCCCCCCTTGGGTCTAGTGACAGAGCGATCAGCCAATTAGATAGTCATTTGGGTAAGACGGAGATCACCCAGCCCTAATGTTGGTACACAGAAAAAAGCAGGAGATTGATGCTGGCCCCCAAATCAAGAAGTGCCCTATTAATGGTAGTCTGTCCTATGATGCATGAAATGGTGGGGCTCCATGGGTCTTTGTATTTTACAGGAATTGGACCAGTGAGCAACTCGGTGATGGTTGATGCTAGGAAGACTTTTTTAGGGACTTGAGTCTTCCTCTTCTTGGTGCACATTTCCTTTAAGAATTTGGCATATGATGGCACTGTTTGTATGGCATCAAGAAGAGGGATATGATTTGGACCTTATAAACATTTCTCTTATGTTCTCCATGTGAGCATTGTCTTGTTATTTCTAAGCCTATTGGAAATGGTATACTAGGCTTATAAGGTTGCTCATCTACCTTTCTTTACCCTTGGCTTTAGATGTGGATGGCTCTGTACTAGAGATGGTTTGTCAGAAGTTGGTGCATTGGGACAGGAAGTGTGGCTTTGGTAACTGGATGAGATGGTGGACTAGAGAACCTTATATCGACTTGTTTTTTCAGATCTCAGGGTATGAATAGCATGACATTGACTGGGTCCTGAATCTTCCACTTCATTCAAAGGGAAGTGATGTTTGGGATTTGGCAATGGCTGGCTTGGGAACATTCCATTTTGTCTTTCATCCAATTGCCTGATGGACCTTAACCTGATTCATATCCTGATGATAGTTCTTTGTAAAGGTTTCTAACATTTTCCTCAACTCTGATATTTCTGAATTATGCTGGGGTGGATGTTGATAGTATGGAGATGGAATTGTGATTGGCAGTGTGGTGGACTTTGAAAAGATTGTGACTGTGGTGGATATGGATGAAAGTTCTGTGAATTCCGATTGAAACTGGATGGTGAGACTGAGCATTATAAGGATGTGGAAGTGGTGGCCTATGATGCTCAGGACCAGACTGACTCCACGAAAAATTTGGATGGTTCTGCCATCCTGAATGTAAGTGTTGGAGTATGGAGGTCTGGTAAAAGTTTGCATTCATATTCTCCTAATATGATTGGGCTGATACAAAGGACACTCCTCAAAGACATGGTTAAGGTCATGACAGTAGTGCAACCCGGTTGATCATAGGTGATGCGTTGACCTGATTGACTACAGAATTCCCCTTGACTCAAGCAATTCTATCCTCTTCATTAATTGTGTGATCTTGGCTTCCGCAGCTATAGAGGATTCTATGGAGTGCATACCAGTTCTGGATGTGGTGGGAGTGAGTTTATCAGGACATGACTCCCATGAATGGTTTTCTCAGCTAGGGTTTCAAAGAGATCCCACCCTGATGTTCATCTTTCTTCAAGAATTCCCCTTGGCACATGGATTCAAGGAGGGTTTCGTTTGGTAATCTAAACCATCATAGATAATCTGGCATTGACGCCATTTCTCTATGCCGTGATGAGGACATAGGGCTAGAAGGTCTTTGAAAACGCTCAAAAATATTTCCAGAAAGGTTCATTTGGGTCTTGCTTGAATTGCATTATGTTCTTTCTCATGAGGGCTGTCTTGTGGATAGGATAGAATTTCTTAAGAAAGACTGTTACAAAATCACCCCATGAAGATATGGAACTGACGGGAAGATTGTAAAGCCATTTCTTAGCTAAATCCTTCAGTGCAAACGGTATGAACCTTAACCTAACAGCATCCTCAGATAGTTGGGAAATTCTCATCATTACACATACCTCTTCAAACTCTCGAATGAAGAAGTATGCGTCCTCAGACTCAAGACCATGAAACGGGGAAGTGTATTAATGAATTGCGCGTTTCAGCTCAAAGTGATTTCCATGGGTTCGGGAGAAGAATGCAAGATGGAAAGGAGGTGCGAATCGGATAAAATCGATCTTGAAGTGAGACGTTGTTTTTCCATAATGTCAAGTGGTGGTGTCTGTGCAAGTGTAGAAAGTCTAACAAGTCTTGCTGAATTTATATCCCGGTACCACTCCCGCATATATAATCACAAACAACGTGCACCGATCACACCAGCGAAAAGAAAAATGAAAATAACAAAAAAAAAAGTAAAATTAATTCCAAGCTATCTAGGGGTACTTGGACCTAGACGACTCCTAACTGATTAGATCGTCCACGGGAGTTTAGTGTAGACTTTGACTATAAGCTAATCAGCCAGGGAAGGGCAAGGTTGGTGGGAGGTTTTCCGTCAAAGACGTTCCTTATTTAAGTAACCAGCAACCTTCGAGCTTTCGGCCCTCAATCCCTTTCCTAGACACTGATTTTACAAAGTCAATTTTCAACACTTTTCCCCTTAGGATAATCTCCTAAGTGAGTCCGGATGTCCCTAAGGCCAACGTCTATCAATTTTTATTAGAAGCTTGGGATTGTGAATGCTGGGATGGTGGTTTTCGGGCTAAGGAAAGGGTGATGAAATCCCCACCTTATCTTATTTTGGTTTGCCCTTAGAATCAATTGTGCAAGTGTACGAATATATAACTAGGATTCACTCAAAGCATGAAAATCAAGTAAGAGATGATTCTAGTCTACGTGCAATGCAAAAACGTACCTTACCTCCAGCACTCTCAACAGTAAAATTAAATGATGAAATCGAAAAGACACGTGCCTAAAAAATGCAAATGTCTAATCAATTTTAACTTTTTCAACCAATTTTTTACTGTTGATTTTATTAGCAGGAGTATGGTGAAGCATACAAGAATCTAAGTACTGCAGCAGATGAATTTACAGAGCAAGCAACCCTGCAGAAATTTGGTCAGTAGTCCACTCTTCCTTGCCGCAATTCTGCGGCAAATGCCGTGAAAATGCGGCAATCAGAGAGCTTCTGGTTTCTGCTTTCGAGAGCAGAAGCCCAGAGACACTTATATGTCACTGCAATGCAAATTTTCCTGTTTTCTTCACCTGTAACTGCAACAGAGAAGAAGATTCGTTTAGTTCTTCACTTGAAATCAAAAAAACCGTTTAAACCGTGCTCTCCCCGGCAACGGCGCCAAAAATTTGATTATGAAAAGGATGTGTATGTAAATGTGGAGGATATTGTTAGCACACAAATATATATTCAATGAAAGAGAGAAGGTTTAGAGACAACCTTAAGTGCTTTGATCACTCCACAATGTATTTAAAGCGTTTAATGTATCCTTTCCAATCTCCGTTATAGCATAGGGCTAAACGAGTCGATTCTCAGGGAGAGCTTGCGATGGAAGCGTTACGGTTAAGTGTTGAAGAAGGTAAACGAAAGTTCTTCTTTGCTTTAAAAGAATAAAGAATTGGAAAAGAAATAAAAGAATTCATGGTTGATTTGTACGATGAAAAATGAAAAGAAGGAAAAGAAATAGAAAAGGAGAATGCTTTGGAAAAGAAATAGAAAAGGAGAATGCTTTGGAAATAAAACTAAAAGAAAGAAAACTTTGTAAAAGACTTTAAGATGAGAAAACCATGACTAGCTAAACCTTACTAATTTGCTAAGCTTACTAAACTCCGTGATGGTGATGCGTGCCTCATGTTGATTCATCGGCATAGATTTGTCTTGCGTGTTGGTTTAGTTACTTTCCCACTTGATTGACGGGTGATCATTCTTGGACTTGTCTTGTAGCCTCATAGATGACATAGCCTACAAGATAGACTTTCAATAATGGAATCAAAAGAGCGACACTCAAGGGATGCTAAGGAAGAAGATACAACATTCATTAATGGAAGTAAAGAAGTTGTACAACAAATAGCATATGTTTGGTGATCCATCTCCATGTTCCATCAAGGCACTTGTTCTAAAGACAAGGCTCTAAATGAGGCACACATGAATCATATGGAATTACAACAAGAATTTGCCAAGCATAAAAGTAACCATCGGAGAAGAGAAGACCATACAACTTGCAAGATTAAATATAGCAATCACCCATGAGTTAGTAGTTAGCAAGATTAGTGGTTAGCTAGTCATGTTAGAAAAAGTTAGCTACTAGCCATTAAAAGAAAAGAAAAGCAAAGCATGAATTAAAGTGCAAGTAAAGTAAAGCTTGAATTAAAGAAAGCAAGTAAACTAGAAAATGCAAATGAGGAGAAAAGAGAATGGATTAATCCTTACTTCACAAGTTGTCACCCCTTGATTTACATAAGTTTTCTCTCTCTTACAATCTCTCCTTTTTGTAGAATTTCTAGGGAGGAAGAAGAAGACCTAGAGCAGTAAAATCCTAGAGAAAAACCTACAAAACACAAAGCTCTATCCTTTAATCTCTCCTCTCTCTTTTCTCGCACGTCCTGGTGCTGTATTTATAGGCCTCAGAGAGAAGGATCCAGAACCCGAGACAGCTGGCAGAATCTGGGGCTCAACGGACTCGTAACTGCCGCAGATCTGCGGCAAAACCGTGGCCGTTGGGCAACAGCTTTCTGTTGCGCGTTTGTTACGAAGTTGTTAGCCACGTGGACCTTCTGGAATCTTGAGCTGGCGCGTAGAATTCTCCAGATCCTGGGCTCAAACTTGGGCTCTCTTTTGGGCTTTGAATTAATTCCCTTTATTATTGCTAATTAAAGAAATTTTGGGCCTTTTCTTATTTCAGATGTGGACCTGCAAAAATAGAGAGAAGAACATTAAAAATCACATTTGTATTTGCAATATGCATGGGAATAATGTGGTAAAATATGCAAAATTGAATACCAATCAGCTACATCCACGGCCACGGCCACGATCATGTCCACGACCACGACCATAATTATATCCTCGTCCATAATTTTAGAAAATGCAGCATTTGCTTCTGGAAATGCTGCTAAACCAGTAAGACCGGGACAAATGATTTTTGATCAAAAGTTCATTATTTTCTCTGTCACAAGAAGAGATGAAATTAGTTCAGAATATTTCTTAAAACCACGCAACCTATATTGTTGTTGCAGTGTTATATTGGATGCATGAAATGTGGAGTAAGTCTTCTCCAACATTTCTTCATCCGTGATATCTACCCCACAAAATTTCAACTGGGATACTATTCTGAACATTGCAGAGTTGTAATCGCTAACTTTCTTAAAATCTTGGAAGCGCAAAGCATTCCATTCATCACGAGCACAACTTTCTTTTGATGATCAAATCTTTCTTTGAGGTTTTTCCATAAGGCACTTGGGTCTCTTACAGTGAGATATTCACATTTTAAACTTTCATCAAGATGTCTGCGGATAAAGATCGTCGCCTTTGCCTTATCTTGTGACGACGTAGAATTTATTTCTTTAATGGTTTCGGTGAGACCATTGACTCAAGATGTATCTCAATATCAATAACCCAAGACATATAATTCCTCCCCGTGATATCAAGTGTAATGAACTCAAGCTTTGCAAAGTTTGACATGGTGATAAACTATAACAAAATATAAAATAATTAGAATCACAACATTTTTTATTTCTCAAAGAAAACTTGCATGTCAATCATAATAGCTACAAGCAGAAGAGGGAAGGTGAACATTAAAATAAAAAAAATACGGGTACAATTCACTTGGATCCATATCTCCAAGAAAAACGAAAGAAGTATTGATGATGATGACGATAATAATAACATCAAAAATGGACTAAGCATCTTGCGAAAAACTCGAACGCAAAGCTTCTAGAGATGATGAAATTTTGAGAAATGAAGAGAGATTGAGGAGTGAGTTATGTGGTTTAGAATTCACCAATTATAGGATGAAAAATAGCCGTTTATGGCTGTTGGGATTTTTTTAGCCGTTGGGGGGAGAGAAAAAAAATTTAGATTTTATATAATTAAATATTGTAATTAAGGAAATGGTAAAATAAATGCATTGTACTACATATATTTATGAGCTATAATATATGCACGCCACTCTACTTGGTGGGTGTTTTGCAGGTATAATTAATAAAGCAATAATTATTGAAATAAATATTAGCACACCACGGTACTCGGTAAACCTTTCAGTAAGTGTTTGTCCAGATATAATAGCAGAATAAAAAATATACAATATTAATAGCTTGTGGTTTAATCCACGCAAGCATCAAATTAGATGTTAGTAAAGATATCATAATCACATCACTTTACTATAAATAGGTGGCAGAGCCTCCTTTCATTATAGTAGTGGTGTTATATGAATATAATTAGTATAATAATTCAGTTTTTCGTAATCACATCACATTTCTATAAATAGGTGGCAGAGCCTCCTTTCATTATAGTAGTGGTGTTATACGAATATTATAATTATAGTAACTTGTCAATTTTACCTTGAGATTGTAGAGGTAGAGGCTAAGACTTGTGATAAGACTTTTTTCTTGAGCAATGGAAGCAGAGGCTCGTGACAGGACCTTTACCTTAGGCTAATGGAGGCAGAGGCTTGACGTGGTAGACTTTTTCCCTGAGCTGACGGAGGTAGAGCCTAGGAACAGACTAGAGTGATCGTGCTGATAACGTGTTGTAAAAAACTCCAAGAAATATAACACCAAAGCAGAGAATTTTAGAGACAGAGTAGAAGTAGGAATTCTTATTGATTTCTGAATTGTGTGTACATTGAAATGAATCAGGAAGGACCTATTTATAGGAAAACCTTGGGGGCACTATGCAGTCGCTTGCGCCATCGCTTACATCAACGCATAGTAAACTTATTAATGATGCACAGTAAAGTTAGGTTGTGATTGACGGAGGTGGATAGACACTTGACTTTTCTTAACAAGTACACCATTTTGATGGTGAAAAATTGAGTAACGGTGTGGGTTGTGAGAGATGCAGTGAAAGAGGAAGAGGCGGAGGCCGCTGAAGGGAGAGAGGCGGCTGCTAAGGGGGAGAGGAGGAAGAGGGGGAAGAAGAAGTTCGTCGCTGCTCTTCTTTCTCGCGCGGATGAAGACGAGCAGACGGACGGATAATTTTTAGGAAAGAGTTACGAAAGAAAATATTACTTCACTCGATTTTGATAAAAAAAACCTGACTTTATTATTTTTGATGGAAAATATGGTAAAGAAAGAAAATATAAAAGATTTATATGCGACTTTTTTGTTAAAATATAAATATGTAAATACTTTCAAATCAATGATGATAACCATGGAGAGAATATGGGTTACACTAACAATTCTTTTACAGCCTTTTTCAACATCACTGAATGCCACTAAGGGGTGAGGTTCTCAAAGAAATACTTTCAAATCAATGATGATAACTATGGAGAGAATATGTGTTACACTAACAATTCTTTACAGCCTTTTTCAACATCACTGAATGCCACTAAGGGGTGAGGTTCTCAAAGAATCACTCTCAAAGAACCAAATTAGGGATTCCTTCACTTACCCACCAGTGCACGTAGAATGAATATGTTATGTTCGAGTAATTTCAAGTGTGCATGTTAATCCTTTGGATTGTACAAATCTAACCCGTTCACGAGCTCACGGCGCTTAAGCTTACTACATCTCACTCTGTCAGCAAACGCTATAGTGCGCATGTGGCTTCATATCATGTTAAAAGATTTGAACCATCATTCATCAGTCATTTGATTATAAAGTGACTATGTGTAATACTCAAGTGATCTTATCTCGATTTGAATCAATAGAAGTACACTATATCCGTCAATGCAACTTCTGATCATCCAATCAGCGCAAATCATGATCAAGTGGCCTCATCCTAGCTCATTACAAGGGCAATTTGTCATGTGAGAAAAGTCAATTCTTATTATGTCTTAACATTCTTTCACTTTTACATATGCTCACTTAATCTAAGTCATAACGTTTTTAAGTGCAAATGACAAGCGCATTACTACAAACAAGGAGCACATACATTTATCTAGAAAACGAAACAGAAAAAAGAAGTATCGAATATATACCATTCAAAATAGCAAATCGTATTTCACTGATGATGTAGCCCCAATGCCCCAACATGAGTAAAAATAAATTGGTAATAAGGGCTTGGTCAGCGGATCAATAACCATGTATTCTGTCGGTATTACAGATAACTTTTTCTTCTCGGATTTGTATGAAGTTCTACTTCACATTTTATGTGTTTCGCCTTTGCATAATACTTTATATTTACATGATCGTCAGTGCCATGTGATTACTGTATAATGTGACTATATTTGAGGCATGTGGGATAATCTTTAGGTCACAAAGAAAGTGTTATAATTAACCACGTAGTTTTTACATTGTCAGTGAAGTTGTAATGCACTTAGCCTCCATTGTTAATGTGCATAGCTGATTATTTTTTACTACACTAGGAGTTAGCTCCTCCTCAAAGAAACAATGTCTATGTTGATGTCCACTTGTGCTCACCTAACTCGTCGACAAAGTCGGCATTAGCCTATTCATGGAGTCGTAAGTCGTATCAATAGTAATGCAAAGCATAGTTGGTCGCCCCTCTCAATTATCGTGCCGCTCTCTTAGTACGTTCCAATAACAAAGACCATTGATTGATTGGAGACAACTAAGCAATCTAACTACAAGGTATATCATGGTATATAAATAGAATTACGTACATCAAACAACAGACGATGATTAAATAAGGAATACACACCACTTGTTTGTGCTCTTCAGATGCATGTAGATACGCTTGAAGCCTGAGGAAATGGTTCTTCTCGATTAGGCGATATGGGTCTCGAGTTGGTATTATTTAGGTGTTCCTTACGAGAAACCAAAAAACCCTCTTAGATTGAGCCTAATGGATATTTGCCTCCAATGCATAACCCACATCGATGTCTTTTTATATCAAAATTTGGTATCAACCAACCTTTGGTGGCTCCAATATCTCCAAGTCGTTAAAGGTCATTAGTATATGATCGACATACGAAGTCAGAATAAGAAATCTTGTCGTTGGATCATTTTGACTCAATCTCCTTATACTTTTCGAGGAGGAACATATACCTTTTGGAATGCTTCAAGCAGTGGATAAGTATACATTTTCTTACTCTCAGACCCAACTTCCCATCTACATGGGAAGTGGTGTGCATATATGCCATCAAGTATCATGGCCAAAAATGATCCAAATTAGGCTCTTCACTGACCTACAACTGAGGGTTTTTGGAAACTTGAAGAGAAGGAAGAAAGAGAAAGATGAGAGACAGAAGAAGGGAAATATGGAGGAGATTTGGGAGAGCTAGATGTTTGTTTGCCCCAATTCTGAAAAAAGAACGAAGAGGATAAGAGGAAGGAGAAGAATTGCGGAAAGAGATGATAAAATAAAAAAAATACTATTTTACCTCGACCGGCGAGCTTTGATCGCTGATCAACCCAAAATCAAGTGGAAGTGAAAAGAGGAAGAGAGCACTCCACGTCAAATTCAGCTCGGATCTCCCTCGAGCTCTTTGTTTCCTCTTACGTGAGAACCAAATGCCAGAGCTGACAGAAAGAAGCCCTTTTTAGGAGTTCTTCCTCCACCTGTAACCAAACAAACATGCTCTCATAGTGTGTGGAAGGAAAACGCTTGGAAGGCACATAATTCAATATGTAGGCGACAATCAGTAGCTCATCTCCAAAAAAAAAAATCAGTTTGATTATCATATGTCATTACAGAGCATATTTAGGAGTATCCACGTCATTATCTTTCGAAATGTAAGGAGCAGTTAGCTATTAAGCAAGTCTCTTCTACTCACAAATTCCTTAAGCAGCGTAGACAAATATTCACAAAGCACATTGGTGGTGGCATTTTCATGCTCTTGTCGAACATGTTCTCAACCTTAGCCTAGTAACAATAAAATATTCCCAGTACTTTAGACTTGTAGGAGATCATACAAACATAATCATACCAAAATACTAGAAGTACAAATTTGTGTTTAACTATAATCAAGTTTGTTGAGTAGAACTATATGTTTCTTGGGAAATATTATTCAGAGAGTTAGCAGCTAGCTAGGTTAATGCAACCAAGTAGTGAACTTGAACATATCCTCTTTGTCAACTACTCATATTCATTCCCAACATCCAAAGACATTAAACTACGACCTTTCGTAAGGTGTGATTGGTATTTTATAACTAATTGTAGTGGTCAATTTTCAACCCAAAGCGAGATCGAGACATGTGGCGAGCCCGAGAATACAACAAGGGAACGGTCGCCATTTAACCATTGACCGAGTGCCTCCTTCGTCCAACCTCAAGTCGAGCGCCCAAGAGCTCGGGTCCAACTCAGATTCGTCAGGCCCGATATCATCTCAGATCAAGCGCCCAAGAGCTCAGGTCTAACCTAGACTCGCCGGGGCCAACATCACCTCTCGAACCACCGACGGGCTCGATTCCTCCTCGGCACTGAAAGCTTCTGGAAGACTCCTCCAGCATATCTCAGCAGCGGGATTCTCAAGAACTACCAGATCAGATCTCAACTGTGTAGATTGAACAGATATCCCCGGTCAATAGATCTTATCTCTAACCAACAGATTCTATCTCCAGTCAACATATCTTATCTCCTGCCAACAGAACAGGCAGTTACGACCAACAAATTGGGACGACATGATAACAACCAACCACCCAGATTAAACACTTATCCAAATTATCTAAAGTTATTTCTTGTGTATAAATACTTCACCCTCTCTAATGAGAGGGGGTTGAATCTAAAAAACCCTAGCGCACCGGTAATCCAAGGGCACCAAACCTCTTCATATAATTCTTTTGAATTAGAGTAGAATCTCTCTCTCTTGTGATTTTTTCCTTTCAGGTTTTCATGTCAAATCTCTCTGTCTTTATTGTGATTGCTCGTATGTGCGTGTCTTTACATTTTGGTGCATGATGAGAAAGTCCTCAGAGAATTTTTTACAGCATTTGGTGCTTTCATGAGATTTATATTTGAGTTCACACTCAAGATCTTCTCCTCTCTTTTAACCCCTTCCTCAAAAAAAACCTCATCCGATGGAGATGGCCCCACCAAGAAGAAGCTCCTCTCAAGCCGTTGTCTCTGTCTCCTCAAAGAGTAAATCAATTGCCACTGGAGGAACGAGGGGTGCCAACCCCCTCCTCCCCACCCCGACATCCTCATTGAAGATGTCGGGAAGCACATTAATCCCCAATCACATCACCAGAGGCGAGAGCTAACAGACACGGTGCTCAGCTTCCCCCCAAGGGCCAACTCCTCCAAATGCTCGCCAATCTCCAAAAGCAACTGGACAAGTAACGGGCAGAGGCGGCCCACGAACGCGAGCGGGCAACCCGTGAGCGTGAGGAGTCACACTGGAGAGGGACGCATCGAACCACATACAGAATCGCTTGCTCTCCCAACTCGAGGTCTTGCGAAGGTCTCAGGCCTCTCATGACCGTGGGACTGGAGGGTCTCGGGATGACCGGTCATTACCTCACCCCAACAACTTCACCGTGCCAAAAACCAGTCGAAGGCACGAGTGGTCCTATAGTCCTAACAATGATGATTACTCCGAGTCTTTGAAACACACAAGGCCTTGAAGATTTCTGGCATCGAGGACGTCACTGAGTTAGTTCAGAAGCGCATCGAAGGATCGAACTAACAGCCCCCCACGAGATGGACATGTGCGGCCTAAGGATCTCCAACTACCCACTTATAGAGGAAATTGTTGGCCCAATGGCCTATCACTCTAGTTTTGATGATGATCAACTCATGTAGTTATATTACTAATGATCTTGTATTTAATTAGTGACAGATTCATGATCAAGATCTTAGTAGGTGTGTAACTTCAACAAAAGATTTAAAGTCAAGTTTTGGAGCTAGCACGGTTTGGACCAAGTCAAGAAGATGAGAAGACTTCAAGTGAAGACTTCATGAAGACTTGTGTCTAAGTTTGTTTTTATAAGATTTTGTTTTAGATAAAATGTAAAGGATAGAATAGTGGTGGATTGCTCAAGTATACCATATGCACACACACTCTTGATTTAGTTATGTTTTCATAAAAGAATTTTCATTTTAGAGAAGACTTTTCATTTTGGAAAAATACCGGTTTGGTTTTGGTATTCCAAGTATTATGTTTTAATCAAAACCATGTTTAGATCTTAATGTCAAAAATATAGATATTTTACCATGTTTGTGTAGTGGATCATATCCATACACACTATGCTTTAAAAGAGTTTAAAATATCTTATTTTTGTATTTGGAGAAGTTTTGGAAAAATCAATTTTGTAAAAATACAGTTTTCATTTTAGCCAAAATTTCCAAGTTACAAAAATAGTCCAAATTATTTGTAACATGTCTTGATTTTGGTTAAGCATGTTTGTTTTTCAAATTATAGTGTTAAAACTATTTTTGTAGATTTTTATGATTTTATGGGATTTTATTTGAGCCAAAATGACCAGCATTTTAATCCCTAACTGACCCTGTCTGGCTTCAGCCAGTCGACCGACCGGTCGACCGAAGCTTGAAGTCGGTCGATCGGGCGGTCGACCGACGTGCACAAACGTGCATGTCAAAAGTTACAAGTGGTTCTAACCCCACAGGCACTCTTCTTTCTCAGGCTCAGTGTCAGCCTCATTACCAGAGTCTGGCTCCTCTGGTTGTGGGGCTTCATCCGTCTCCACCGGATCTTGGTACAGCAAAGAGTCGGTGAAATAATTCTCGACCCTTTGAACGGATACCTTTCGGCGATCAACGTCTGCACATTTCCACTCTCGTCAATGTATTTCATGACTGGTGGAGAGTGGAGGGAACGATGAAGTTGCGGTGAATCCACGGTCGTTCCAGCAATAGATTGTAGGAAGTGTCGGCGTCGATGATATAGCATGTCACTTCTGACTTGAGGCTTCCAATCTGACACCTGAGCTTGATCTTCCCCATCGGACGGGTCTGGTTGGCATTGAACCCATAGATAGTCGTCTGGGTGGGGCTCAAACGATGGGTAGGAATGCCGAGATGTTGCATGACCCGGCGAGGCATGATGCTCAACGCGGACCCTGGATCTACCTGGATGCGGTTCACCTCGGACGATCCAATATACCCTGTGAAGTACTGGGGTCGATCATGCTTCCCTTTCACCTGCATATCATCTGCCGTGAAGGTGATGCAGGGGACATTCTGGGAGGTGTGGAGGCAATCCTCTACATCTTCCTCCTTCGGCACCTGGGTCATGAAGACCTCAGCATTTGCCAGAGCTTCTTGCAGAGCTTCTCTGGTCGACTTTGATAGTCTAAGAAGTTCATACAAGGTAATACGTGCCGGAATGTTGGCCAACTGAGCCAGGACATCAAAGCGGTAAGGTGCCGTAGATCCTTCCGCGATGCCCTTTTGAAGGGCTCGAGAAAATCGAGTCTCCTTCTGCTTCTCCCACAGGTGGCTTTGTGGAGGGCCTGACTGGCTCCGCAGTTGGTTGTGGAGGGGCTACTGCCGTCTCGCCGTACTGTTTCAAGTACGCCTGTCCTGAACGGGTTCCCGCCATCGGTTGGTTGGGCTCTGCGGCCAAGACTATCGTTTCCTCCTCTGAGTCGGTCAGTGAAGGGATATCAGTCTCCGCTTCTCGGGAAGAGGCGCATACCACGTTGCAAGACGAGGCTTTTGCCTTGCCTTTGGATTTCCTGTTGGTTACAGTAGTCCATTGCCGTGCATCGACAAGGTCAGGGTGGACCCACATGATTTCCCCTTGAGGTGTAGGGACGGGTACCAAGCCTTTCTCTTGCTGCTGGTGAGGGTCTGTGTTGACCACTCTTAGCTCTCCTCTCGGAACAGGAGTTACCCCCGCAGGCGTTGGGGGTTGTCTTCCGAACTGGAGAACCGACGTCACATTAGCCGTCACCTTCTTCTGCTCTGGTCGGAGCTTTAACACCTCCGCGTCAATCAGAGCCTGAAGGATGTCCTTGAAGACGTAGCAGCTTTTGGTGGGGTGTCCCAACATCCTGTGATACATGCAGTAGTTGGGATTGTCGGTCTTGCCGACTTCCTCTGGGCGCCTAACTTCAGGGAGTTTCAGTCGATTGCTCTTGTTAAGTAGTTTGAAGAGTGAATCGACATGTTCCTCCTTAAAGGAATATTGCTTGTTGGCGCGAGGCTGACTTGAAGAGCCACTCGCCTTGCCTGATTGAGGTTTGGCGGGAGATTTGGTCTCCGTTGCCAAATTATCCTTAAGCTTTGTTTGGAGGGATGTGTCTGGCGCACGCCTTGTCGATCTTTCCGGCCTAGGCTTACCTTCCTCCGCTCTGACGCGGGCGACAATCTCCTCAGCCTGTTCACCTTGTTGGACTCATTGCTTCCAGGTGCGGCTTTCAGCAACTCCTATTTGAGCAAGGAGTGAGGTTTGGAGATTGTGGCGGCATGTTTCCACCAGGGTGGCCTGGGTCATACCGCTTGGACACGGAGTGCCATGTTCCGAAATCTTTCCACGAAAGATTTGACGGACTCCCCTTTTCGCTGTTTGGTAGCCAAAAGGGTGGGCATCGTGACTTCGGAGTCATCTTCGAAGAAGCGTGTTAAGAACAGCTTCTCCAAATCGCCCCAGTTCTTAATGGAACCTTCTGGGAGCTTCATAAACCATTCAAAGGCCAACCCTTTCAGGGTGCCGATGAACAGACGCGCCAGGATAGCATCGTTGTCTACTACATTCCCGGTTTGGGATTTGAAGTAGTAGATGTGCTGGTTGGGTGACCCCTTCCCATCAAAGGCTTGGAGAGTTGGAGCTTTGAACTTGGGAGGGTATGGAACTAAGTCCCACTCAGCCGGATAGGGCCGGACCACTCCCGCTTCTTGGAGGCCTTTACGGTTAGTGAGGGCCTCGATGCGTTGCTCCAATTGACTCATTCTCTTAGCATGAGCCTTTTCCTGGTCTTGGTCGCCTTTTACTTGCGACGAGGATTTGGGTGAATCCGCAGCAGATCGCCGCGTCTCCTCAGAAGGTTCGGAAGATGAGCTTTCTCCCTCTCTCCCTTTGCCCTTTGACTTTTTAGGAGGAGATTTCCTCTGTCTTCGAGCAGCTGTGCAATTGCCTGCTTGAGGGAGTCGATAGATTCCTGCTGAGAAAGAATCATATCCATTTGTGCCTTCTGGATCTGCTCTATACGTCTAGCCGTCTCCTCAGGAGTGCCTGTCATGTAGGCGGAGGTCTCCTTCTCGACGGAAGAGTTCGGAGCCCTCGATTCCGCTACGGCGGAGTGAGAATCATTCACTTTAATGCCATGGGCCAAGGCATTATAGTCAATTGGGGGAATGGCCCCAGTCCGGGTGCGAGTGTGTCGATACACCCCTTCCGGTTCAGAGTCAGACTCGGACTCGTCTGAGCTGACTGCAAGTTGTTTTCCCTTGCTCCTGCTTGTCATATTCGCAGTGAGCTCCGGGTACTCAACGTCAGAAAAGGTTCTCCTTCTGTGGGAGCGTCTTCTTTTCGCTAACGGGGGAATCAGGGTCAGCTGTCTGACTAAAGACTGCTGATGTACGCCTGATCCGCAACGGCACTCAGAGAGCATATGGATGAGCCGTTGGCAGCAACACGACGAAGTGGTCTGATTGGCGCTTCTTTTCTTCGTCAGATAATCCCTCAAATCCATGGGAGGGGGATTGAAAAGATTAGCCTCGCAACGTCGAAGACGGGAGGCATCCATGTGCTGTACAGCCTGGACGCAGGCATCAGGGACGCGGTTCTTGCGCCACAGCTGTTCAGCGCGCGTCTGGCGTCTCTGTTGAGACAAAACGCGCCTGTCGCGTTGCTGTTTGGTGTGTCGGAGCAGAGACACTTGAGGGAGGATGGGCTGCTGGGCCCCACGCCTATGGGCTCGTGCCTCTTGCGCTTGACGAGGCGCAGAGGTCTCATCTTGGCGTTTGGTGAGTTGGTCCTCAGAGGACCTAACTGAAGGAATCTCGCGTTTGGGGCGCCAAACGCGGATTTCACGTACTGGACGTGGCGCGGGCAAGGCGCGAGATTGTACGTCGCGTCCAGCCTCAGTTGGACAACCAACGGTTCCAACTTGCAGCTGACGCGCACGTCTCCTCTGTCGACGCTCAGCGTTTCAATTGCGTCGAGGAGGTGGAGAGAGACCAACGACATCCTGATGCTGGACACCAGGGACTTTGACCACGCGGGTCTCCTGAGAGACGCTGACGCGGGTGTTCTGTGCAACGCGGTTGGTCGCAAAGGCAGATGTGCCTGGGACCACGCGGGCCTTCTGAGAGGCGTTGGCGCGTGTACCTTGCTTGGCACAGTCGGCAGGAGGGGAGCTCGAGAAAGCCACAGATCGGGCCTCGAGTCCATTCCCCATCGAGACCTGGCGGCAGACGCGGGTCTTTGGGCTCTTGGAGCCGGAAGAGAGAAACTCTTCGTACTTCGCCTGGTCGAACTCGACAACGAGCGATTCGACCATCTTCCCGTTATGGTGGACGTCATCCTGCGCCACTATTTGCTCCTCAGTGACAAATGTATTCCCCAGCGGAGTCGCCATCTCTTGTACGCGCCGGAAAGAAGAGAGGTAGTGATGGGTGTAAAGATTTCCTTGAATCAAATGAAACTATTACAACCAGACTTTTCCTTCCAGTTACAAGGGAGGGAGGATGTTGAGTCTTGAATTCCCTTTTGTTTAATGCTGGGTTCTTCGTGTGGCGGTGGAGAGTGAATCTTGTTCTCCGTTGACCGGATGACCGTCTGGACCTTCGGGGATCTTCTCTTCGGCAGGTAGAAGGAGTAACACAGCTCCGTCTACCAAAACTCTCAAAGAGAAGGTAGGCGAAGAGCAGCTGGTACGCAGCAAGCTTGCTGAAGAGTCTTCTCTCTCTTTGTTGATGATCTCCTCTTTGATGCCTGTGATGATAGTCGTCCTGTCGATCGTCGATGCCCGATCTTGCCCTGATCTTCGATGCCCGATCCTTTTTTTTACCGCCGCCCCTTTATTGATGCAAACAAGGCTATTTATAGAGGTCCCAGGGGTGAACGTGCCCCCTGAAAATGCTCCACAATGTGGGGCCACTTCCCGCTACTTGTGCGGTGACTGGCCCCGTAATCCGGGTGGTTACAACTGAGGCGCGGGTTTAGACCCACGCGCCTTGTTGCTGAGACGCGGGTGTCGAGCCAACGCGCCTTGATGCTGAGACGCGGGTGTCGAGCCAACGCGCCTTGATGCTGAGACGCGGGTGTCGAGCCAACGCGCCTTGATGCTGAGACGCGGGTGTCGAGCCAACGCGCCTTGATGCTGAGACGCGGGTGTCGAGCCAACGCGCCTTGATGCTGAGACGCGGGTGTCGAGCCAACGCGCCTTGATGCTGAGACGCGGGTGTCGAGCCAACGCGCCTTGATGCTGAGACGCGGGTGTCGATACCTCGCGTCTAGAACTTGAGACTCTGCTTTTATTGGCTTGTCTTTTAGTGACTTTTAGACAGCCTACAAAGGGTAGACAAAGCAACTTCCAAAGAGGAAAACCTCAAGGGAGATTTGAAAGAAAAAGAGAGGAACCGGGTCCTTACTATCATTGCAAGAAGACGGGACACCTCATAGCCGAGTGCCCTTCTCTACAAGCTACTACCTCCAAGAACAGTAAGAAGAAGAAGAAGGTAATGGTGGCCACATGGGATGACACGGAGTCGGAATCCGAAGAGGAGATCGACGCCGCACATATGTGCTTCATGGCACAAGGTGAGGAAGCTACAAAGGTATACCTAGAAAACTCTATAGATGATGATGATTTAACCATGGATGAGCTTGCACATTATTTTGAAGAACTACAAAGTAGATATGAAATTTCACAAGCTCAAAATAAGAAATTGAAAAAGGAAAATGATTCTCTTAAGAATAAATTTGATATTGTTTTAAAAGAAAAAATGATTTAGAAAATTCCTTTGTAAAGATGAAAAAGGATTTTGAAAATTATAAAATATCTAGTAAAGGAAAAAGTCCAATTTTCACTTGCAACAAAAATGAATTTCTAAAGATTCAAAAGTGAGTTGAAGTTTTGGATACTACTCTAAAGAAGTGTGCTTTTGACATGAACAAACTTGCATCTAAGTTTCCTAAAGGAATACCCAAGGGAAGCACACTCATCATCACCATGCATCTAAATCACAAAAACATGCACACACACATAAACATGCTTTTATGTATAGCAGTGATAGAATTTACACTTGCACTCATTGTGGCCGCAAAGGCCATTTGGAAAAATTTTGTTATGCTAAGCTAAACATAATAAATAAAAATATTTGGGTTCAACAAGATCTAACCCTATAGGACCCAAAAAGATTTAGGTACCAAAAGACACACCAAAAATAATTGATACAGGTGGGTCGTCATCCTCCAAGACTTAGGGGGAAATGGTGCCCGGTGGTGAATGCATCAACGCTCAACGAACACATTGTCACTTGCATCACTATCTTAGAGGCACCCATTTTTGAGAATGCCTTGGTTTGGTAATTTCTCCACATAAAAGTTTTCTTTTATATATAGATAGGATTGCTAGTTTGCTTTTGTGTTATTGAGATATGTGTTATGGTAAACTTGCATTTCTATTGTGTTTATATCTATGCCATGTTTATATATATATACATGTTTCTATGCCATATATTTTTTTGTCCACATGTCTAGATTTTGTTAAAAGTTGTATATAAATTCTGTCAAAACAAAACTCATTTAGAGCTAATAAATAGAGATGGCAATTGCGCGCCTCAACTCTTATCTAGAGGAATGACGAGGAGAAGTTCAGAACCCTTCACAGGGTATTCGGTTTCAACATCTCTAATTTATTGCTTTAATAAGAAATATTTGATAAACAAATAAAAATAAATTATCTTTGTGTTGTTTTTCATAACAAGAATGATTAAAGTAATTCTAATACCCTGTTGATAGTTATACATGTCTGCTGTAATGGATATTTAAAATTAAAATTTTTTTAGGCTGGCTTGCTCACTGTTCTGTTTTAGACAAGACCGGTCGACCAATATGGCCTGTCATAGGCACGGTCGACCGGAGCGGCCAATCGTTCTGGCCTGAAATAATAGTTTTACTTTATTCCCGTAGCCGATCGACCGAGCGATCGACCGACTGAAAGAGACTTGCTCTCTGTTTCTGCCGGTCGACCGACCCGGTCGACCGGGCGACCGGGCGACGGGGACCCAGTTTTTTCCACCCGATCTATTTAAAGACCTAACTCTATTTTCTTCTCATCCAACCGCCTGCTCCTCTTCTCCCTCTTCTCCTCCAAACCCTAACACCCCTCTAACCCTCTCCAACTCATTTAAACCCTAGATCCTTCCCAAAATTTCTTAAATCTACTGTTTCAGGCCTGGATCTTCACTTTTTCAAGGGTTTTGTTGGATTTTCTCCATATTTTCTCCAAGATTTCAAGGTATAATCATCCAAAATTCTTGCTTTAATTCCACATCTAAATCCCTTTATTTCCTTGCTTGTATTCCCAAATCTTTGTGTAGATCTAGTCGTCATCTTGATTATCTTGTTTAGATCTAGCTTTCATTTTGAACATCTTGTTTAGATCTAACCTATATTTTGATTTTTCCCCTAAAATATCTAAGAGGACTCGATCCGAGAAAGGGAAAGCTCCTCAAACCTCTACACACTCATCACTTTTTGTGTCTTCGCATGCTTCCTGTAGACACATTCTCATTTCCACTAGATCTATTATCTCTGGGCGAAGTGTGGTCATTAATGCCTTTGAACACCTTAACTTAGCCCCCATTTTACAAGCTAATTTCCTAGAAAGTTTTCTTTCTATTAGGGAACCTGTTTATCCCTCTCTTGTTCATTATTTCTACTCAAATTTGACCTTTGAGTCTAATCAGATCCGATCTAGAGTCATGGGGAAAGATATAGATATCTCTCTCCAAGAATTTGCCCATCATCTTCATCTTTCTTGTGAGGGTGAAGATATTTTTAACCTAGATCTTCATAATTTTGTTTATCCGGACAGTGAGTCTGCCCTCACCGCTTCCACATTGCTTCATGGCGATGACAATCCTGGTTTGGTTAAGAATGAGGAAGTAAGACACTACACTCTTACTTCTCAAGTCTTAGTCAAAATAGTGTTTTACAAACTCCTGTCTAAATCGGGAGAGTACAGTCACGCCAGGGGATCTGCTTCATTGCTTATCTATTGCCTTTTGCGAGGCATTAGAGCTAATATCCCCAAGCTCATTATCAGTGTCATGACCTCTGACAGTCTCCTTGTCCCCACTCGGCATTTGCCGTTTGGGATGCTCATCACCTATTTGCTCAAACAATTAAATTTCAATCTCTCAAATGAGCAATCAGTTGAACCCTCAGTTGATTTGAACATCACCCTTCTCAAGAGGATGCGTGTCAGGGAGCACCCTCCTGCTCCTCCGTCACCTCCTGTCCATCCTGCTATTCATTTGCCTGGCTCCTCTTCTGGCTCTACTGCTCCTCCCGATCCCTATGCTGCTCTTTCCACTCAGATTTGGGAGCATATCTCTACTGAGTTGACTGCTCATCTTCAGCAGATTTCTGAGGAAATGTCTTCTCATTACCACAATTTGGGGAACGACATGAGCTACATTTGTGATTCCATCTGATACATGGAGTCACGTCTTGACGATATTTACTTGAGGCGTGAGTGGTCTGCTCCTATTCCCTCTACTCATGCGAGGCCGCTTCCTCCTACCGACCCTCCATTTCTAGCCAGGACTGCTGCTACTCCTTCCTCTCCACCTCAGCCTACTGTTGCCCAGGATTCGGACGACGATGATTCGGATGAGGATGATGAGGATGATGATGATGATGAGGATTCTGATGATGATGAGGAGTGATCCCCTCTTTTGATGATGTCAAAAAGGGGGAGAGACTTTTGGGCTATTATGCTATTCTGTGTTATTTTGCTATTTTGGGTTGTAGTTGATCTTTTTATGTATTTTTGTTTTGGACATGTAGTGTGGACATGTTATGTTTTATGTCATGTATGAACATATGTTTTATCTATGACAGTTATGTTCTTTTCATTTTGTGGCATATGTGATTGGGTATGATATTTTATGTTTTTATTACCTCACTCACTTAATTTGGAGGTTGGTGGTAAAGGATGGATGGAGGTAACCATGTATGCATACACCTATTAATTCTGTATTTTTGGTATGCATGGATGGTTGGCATATATATCTTTTCTTTATCCTATATGCCTAGATTATGCATATGTTGTTGGCCCAAAGGCCTATCACCCTAGTTTTGATGATGATCAACTCATGTAGTTATATTTGCTAATGATCTTGTTTAATTAGTGACAGATTCTTTATCAAGATCTTAGTAGGTGCAAAGCTCAACAAAGGATTAAATGTCAAGATTTGGAGCTAGCACGGTGTGATCCAAGGAGCTTTTGGATCAAGCTTGGACCAAGTCAAGAAGATGAGAAGCCTTCAAGTGAAGACTTCAAGAGGATGAAGACTTGTGTCTAGGTATAAGATTTTTATTTGTTTTAGTTAAAATGTAAAGGATAGATAGTTGGTGGATTGCTCAAGTCATATCACACACACACTCTTGATAGAATTGTTTTCATGATAAAAATTTCTTTTCATAAAAGAATTTTTAGTTAGAAAAGACTCTTTCTTTTTGGTAAAAAGATTTTTCATTGGACAAAATACATGTCTTGGTTTTTGATGTTACCTATATACATATCTTTCAAAACCAAGCTTAGAGCCTTATGTCAAAAACTAGATATTCATCTTATTTGTGTAGTGGATCATATCCATACACACTATGCCTTTAAAGTGTATCTTGTTTTTGTATTTGATGGAAATTTAGAAAAACATGTTGTTTTAGAAAAACAGTTTTATTATGAGCCAATATTTCCAAGTTACAAAAATAGTCAAATCTTTAATAAACATGCTTGATTTTGTGCAAGCATGTTTCTATATCATAAAACTATTTTTGTAGAATTTCTAAGTTTTTATGGGATTTTTATTAAGCCAAAAAGACCTATCTTTAAACCCAAAATTTCAGGTTCTGGCAGTTCTGATTTTTCAGAACTGACAGTGGCCGGTCGACCGGGTCGGTCGACCGGGACGTGCACAGCGTGCACGCCTGTGTGCACTGGAGGACGGTCGACCGGACCGGTCGACCGCGTCAGAGAGCTTTGCTCTCGGGAATTATCGGTCGACCGGGCCGGTCGACCGACAGAGAGTTTTACTCTCTCCTCCAGTTGCTCGGTCGACCGGGTCGGTCGACCGGAGGCTGCAACGGTCGGATTTTGACCGTTGCCGGTCGACCGGACCGGTCGACCGGCAGCTCTGACAGACCCCAACGGTCAGATTTTTCTGACCTCTATAAAAGGGGGTTTTGTCATTGTTTTGAGCCAAGATTTTAGGAGAGCTTTTGTCCAGTTATTTCCATTCTTTTAGCAGAGTTTTCTCCACAAAATAGAGTGCCAATATTTCCTATCAAAAGGGATTTTATCAAGAGAGTGTTTATTGTGATTTCTTGAGTTTTCCATCAAAGTTCTTTCCTTGATTTCTCACACTACACTTGAGCATCCATAGTTATATCTATCCTATAGGAGAGTGTTGTAGTGAGAATTTTGTTAGGTGATCAAGTGTTTAGATCACCAAGATCTTTCTTTGTATTTGAGGAAGCGGGCAAGTGTGCTCGCGGTGTTTTGAGTTCGGGTGCGGACTTGTTGTACGAGGTGCGGCCTCGGCGAGTCGGTGGACTTGCGTGTGTAAGGGACTTTGGGAGTCCGAGGGCTTGTAGGTGTTGCGGCACCAAGGAGAGATCCGGTTGGATCGTGCATAGTGGAAATCCTTCGTGTGTCGAAGGCGGGGATGTAGAGCAAGTGTGCTCGAACCTCGAAACATACCCTTGTGTTTGCGATTGCTCACTCTTGCTCTCTTTCTCACTTAGTCTCTTTTATATCTTGCATTACTTACATTGTCTTTACTTTACATGCTTGATATACCCTTGTGCTTATATTGTTATATACTTGCGTGGGATTGCTTGTTAACACTAGTATTCAACCAAGAGAGCCAACGCGGCACCTCAACCCATTCAAGGGGAATCTAGAGGAGCTTGTCCAGAGCCTCGCAAGGGGAATTCGGCAACACTCTTGAGTTATACATAAGTGTTCAATTAAAAGAAGTTAATTTGGTCAACTTAGTTTTAATTCCGCATTGTTTGTTCATAAGTGACCATTAGATTAGCCATCACCTATTCACCCCCCCCTCTGGGTGATCTTACAATTGGTATCAGAGCCAAGTGCTCTTGATATTGGGTCTAACAACCTAGAGTTAAAGATCCTCCTTTAGGCTAATCACAATATTTTGTACACACACCACGGACTTCATGTCACCACCCACCTTTGACACTCTTAACATCCAAATTTGGAAGGTTAAGATGTCTTTGTTCCTCAAAGGACTGGCCTTAGTGTATATCTTGCCACAACTAATAAAGAATATTGCTTAAATGGTAAGAACATTGAGGCTAATGCAAAAGCCCTACATGCTTTAGTATCTTGCTTAGATAATGATTATTTGTCTAAGATGACTAATCTTGATTCGGCTTTTGTAGTATGGAACACCCTCATCTCCCTTGGCGAAAAGGATCTATACTATGCGGGGAGCGATTCGGACGTTGGAAGCGACATCTCCAACGTATGCTATATGGTCCAAGGGGATAACCCCCTTGAGGTAACTACCGAATCCGAGGTAGAAGATGATAGTATGTCATATGATGAGCTCTCTACATTTTGTCAATTATTGCTTGAGAGATATGACATAATTAAGAAAGAAAATAAAAATTTGAAAAAGGACATTGCTTGCATGCATAATGAACATGACTCATTTAGAGATAACATTGCATGCTTAGAAAAAAAATAACAAAAGTTGGAAAAAGAAATTGATTGCATGCATGTAGAAAATGATTCTTTTAGAAATAAACTTGCATGTTTAGAAAAAGAAAATAAAGATTTGAAAAATGAAAATGTTTCCTTGCTTTCAAAATTGAATGATCTTTGTGAAGGGAACACTATTTTGAAGGATAAAATCATTTTGGTGGAAAAACAAAGAGAAGAAGTTTTTCAAGAAAATAAATCTTTGAAAAGAAAATTTATTGAAAAAGAAAAAGATTTTGTTTCTCAAAAGAAAAAGAAAAATGATTCTTTATCTCATCATGCTTTTCATGCCACAACTAATGAGATTAAGAATTTGAAAAATAAAATGGAGAATTTAAGCTCTAATTTGAGCTCATGTGCATTCAATCATACTAGATTGGAATCCTTGTTTCAAAAGAAACAAGTTCCTCATACTCATGCACATTCACATCATGCACATGCTTATGATGCACATCATGCTCACACTCCCACTCATAAGTATGCTAAGGTGTACATATGTACACATTGTGGCCGCAAAGGCCATCTAAGAAAATTTTGTTATGAAAGGTTAAATGTTCTTATTTTTGATAAAAATAAAAATGCTTGGGTTCCTTACAAGACTAACCCCATAGGACCCAAGAAAATATGGGTACCAAAACCCCCACCTTTGATTTTGATGTAGGTGAGGGCTCTCACAAAACGTGAGAGATTTGGTGCCTTGATGGTGGGTGAAATTGAACTAAAATGACACATACTTGGAGCACCGCTATCAAGGAATTTTGGTGGGTCAACCACCATGCTAGGAGCTTTGGAGTTGGTAATGATTTCTAAACTCCTATTTCATTTATGCACATGCTTTCAATTTCATGTAGCATGTTCATATTTTTTTGGTACTTCATGTGGCATTTACATGCTTAAATGTAGAATGTGTCAAAACTTGCATTTATACATATATGAATAGTGAACTACAATTGACTCATATATATTTGAACTTCATGCTCATTTGTATCCACTATATGCATATGTATAGGCTAGTTTTGATGATTCCGTCATTTATACTTGTTATGCCTATCTTTGATCTTACTTCATGTATATGTGTGTTTAATTCAAATCTAATAAATATACATGTATACCCTTGAGTCATTTGCCTTCATGCAATATATATATTGGACTCTTTTCATATTTGGGATATGTATGCATATTGTTAGAATTGGATAAATCATACATATACCATGAAGATTAGTATTTTAAATAAATAATAAAAAAAATGATTTTTTCATGTTTTTGATTTGTATTAAAGATTAAAACATGTGTAAAACAAAAGGTGATTTATGATCTTTTTGAGCTTGAATGACTATTTTCATAAAAATGCTATTTACATGATCTTTTGAACACTCATCTTTATGATACAAAATATTTTGAGCTTTATAGACCATGAGTGATTAAATCTTTATGTATTTAGCAATACTTTATGAAAATTATATGATTTGTTTTAAGATGAAAAATAAGATTTTCATGAGATTCATGCTTCACTTTCTATTTTTATGAAAATACCATTTACATAACCTTTGAACACTCATCTTTTATGATAAAAGATAATTTGTGAGCTTTATGGACTATGAGTGCTTGAACTTTTGTGTATTTAGTATTATTCATGGAAAACATTTGACTTTGTATTTTTGAAGGATCTTTAACTAGTTTGTCAAAAATCCATTTAAACTAGTTATCTATTCTTCAAATTGATTCACATGATCCTATTTGAAATCATATGGATAAATTCTTTTGTATTTTCAAAATTTATTTGATGCTTCATGATTTGAATATTAGTTTAAATGTTAGCATTTGTCAACACTTGGATTTATACTTATACACATTATGGATCACAAATAAATCTATATATGATTGGGTTTGAATGCTTATTTGTGCCCATTAGGTGTGTTAGTATAGCCTAAGTTTTGATGATTATTACATTTTAAACTTGTATTCCCATTTTGGATTTATGCTATGATCATGTGCTTTCATTTCATGTATATGTTTGTCTTGCCAAAACATTAAGATTACATGGATACCTCTTGAGTCATTTGCCTTTCATGCAAATCTATATATGGACTCAATTGTGTTTTAAGGATATGTATGTATACTTAATGTCTTGTCAAAACATACATATATCTTGAAATATAAATTTTTGTTTTTAATAAAAATTTTGTAATTTTTCAATAAAATTTTTGTGATGGATTTCATGACTTCAAAATTTTAAGGAATATTGAGTTTTATTGCTATTTTTCATGATACCATGTTCCACATAACACTATCACACTCACTTCTTTTTGATATGGACTTTATGGATAGAGTGCTTTTTAGTGCCTTGTGTTTCATTGATATTTCATGAAAAACTTTTGACTTATTCCTTGATTGAAGGATTCCGTACTAGTGGTTAAACACCTTCATTTAACTAGTTCGAATTCTTCATGTGGTAGATTTTATGATATATACACTTAAGCTTAATTTTCAATTGGTATCATTGGATAGTTTCAATTGGTATCAATATGACCTCTTGTTGTATATACTCTTATTTTGTTCTTTCATGTATGTATGCATCTACTTCAATTGATATTATCTTTTCATACATATATGTGACCTTTTATGCTTGATTTACACACGTATATTATATACTATATGTTTGCTTATCAAGATTTTGTTTTTTTAAAAATTTTTTTTTATTTGATATGAACTTGTGTTTCGTATTGCCTATATGCAAGGAGAGCTTAACATCTCTCTTACATATAGATTCATGTTGAGTGTATTGTGTATTGAGGAGCTTAACATCTCTTCTTTATATGGTACACGTGTGTAGGGGGAGCTTCACATCTCCTTCTATGCATTACATAGTTGTGTTGTGTGAATTAGGGCTTCACATCCCTCTTTCATGCAATGCACATTGTAGGGAAGCTAACTTAACGTCTTCCTCTTCATGAATGTATATCGCATATAAATCTTTATTGGTTGATTTGTATTTACCCCTTCTTGATTCTTTTGTTTTTGACAAAAAGGGGGGAGAAAAATTTGTTTTGATTTGCTTTTACTTTGAACCCTTTGTTGATGATTGACAAAAAGGAGGAGAAGTATTTGTGATGTATTTGTGATATATGCATGATTTCCTTACTTAAGGGGAGAAGTATTTGTCTTCCTTACAAGGTTGTATAAGATTTTGATTTGTATTTATGCATATATATATTTGTATTGCAAATAGGAGAAAAAGATTTGATTTATGCTTGTTGCATGTTTTATCTCCATACTTGCATACATATTCACGTGCCTCATTGCCTTATCTATTGCTTATTTGATATGCATGAGTTAAGGGGGAGCTTCTTTGAAGCTTTACTTTAATCCATGCATATATAACTTCATGAGTTTTGTCATCATCAAAAAGGGGGAGATTGTTGGCCCAAAGGCCTATCACCCTAGTTTTGATGATGATCAACTCATGTAGTTATATTTGCTAATGATCTTGTTTAATTAGTGACAGATTCTTTATCAAGATCTTAGTAGGTGCAAAGCTCAACAAAGGATTAAATGTCAAGATTTGGAGCTAGCACGGTGTGATCCAAGGAGCTTTTGGATCAAGCTTGGACCAAGTCAAGAAGATGAGAAGCCTTCAAGTGAAGACTTCAAGAGGATGAAGACTTGTGTCTAGGTATAAGATTTTTATTTGTTTTAGTTAAAATGTAAAGGATAGATAGTTGGTGGATTGCTCAAGTCATATCACACACACACTCTTGATAGAATTGTTTTCATGATAAAAATTCTTTTCATAAAAGAATTTTTAGTTAGAAAAGACTCTTTCTTTTTGGTAAAAAGATTTTTCATTGGACAAAATACATGTCTTGGTTTTTGATGTTACCTATATACATATCTTTCAAAACCAAGCTTAGAGCCTTATGTCAAAAACTAGATATTCATCTTATTTGTGTAGTGGATCATATCCATACACACTATGCCTTTAAAGTGTATCTTGTTTTTGTATTTGATGGAAATTTGGAAAAACATGTTGTTTTAGAAAAACAGTTTTATTATGAGCCAATATTTCCAAGTTACAAAAATAGTCAAATCTTTAATAAACATGCCTTGATTTTGTGCAAGCATGTTTCTATATCATAAAACTATTTTTGTAGAATTTCTAAGTTTTTATGGGATTTTTATTAAGCCAAAAAGACCTATCTTTAAACCCAAAATTTCAGGTTCTGGCAGTTCTGATTTTTCAGAACTGACAGTGGCCGGTCGACCGGGCGGTCGACCGGACGTGCACAGCGTGCACGCCTATGTGCACTGGAGGACGGTCGACCGGACCGGTCGACCGCGTCAGAGAGCTTTGCTCTCGGGAATTATCGGTCGACCGGGCCGGTCGACCGACAGAGAGTTTTACTCTCTCCTCCAGTTGCTCGGTCGACCGGTCGGTCGACCGGAGGCTACAACGGTCGGATTTTGACCGTTGCCGGTCGACCGGACGGTCGACCGGCAGCTCTGACAGACCCCAACGGTCAGATTTTTCTGACCTCTATAAAAGGAGGTTTTGTCATTGTTTTGAGCCAAGATTTTAGGAGAGCTTTTGTCCAGTTATTTCCATTCTTTTAGCAGAGTTTTCTCCACAAAATAGAGTGCCAATATTTCCTATCAAAAGGGATTTTATCAAGAGAGTGTTTATTGTGATTTCTTGAGTTTTCCATCAAAGTTCTTTCCTTGATTTCTCACACTACACTTGAGCATCCATAGTTATATCTATCCTATAGGAGAGTGTTGTAGTGAGAATTTTGTTAGGTGATCAAGTGTTTAGATCACCAAGATCTTTCTTTGTATTTGAGGAAGCGGGCAAGTGTGCTCGCGGTGTTTTGAGTTCGGGTGCGGACTTGTTGTACGAGGTGCGGCCTCGGCGAGTCGGTGGACTTGCGTGTGTAAGGGACTTTGGGAGTCCGAGGGCTTGTAGGTGTTGCGGCACCAAGGAGAGATCCGGTTGGATCGTGCATAGTGAAAAATCCTTCGTGTGTCGAAGGCGGGGATGTAGAGCAAGTGTGCTCGAACCTCGAAACATACCCTTGTGTTTGCGATTGCTCACTCTTACTCTCTTTCTCACTTAGTCTCTTTTATATCTTGCATTACTTACATTGTCTTTACTTTACATGCTTGATATACCTTGTGCTTATATTGTTATATACTTGCGTGGGATTGCTTGTTAACACTAGTATTCAACCAAGAGAGCCAACGCGGCACCTCAACCCATTCAAGGGGAATCTAGAGGAGCTTGTCCAGAGCCTCGCAAGGGGAATTCGGCAACACTCTTGAGTTATACATAAGTGTTCAATTAAAAGAAGTTTAATTTGGTCAACTTAGTTTTAATTCCGCATTGTTTGTTCATAAGTGACCATTAGATTAGCCATCACCTATTCACCCCCCTCTAGGTGATCTTACATATGTATCTCTTATCATGATCATTTTTATATGCATGAGTTAAGGGGGAGCTTCACTTGAAGTCTCCACCCAAAATATCTGTGATAACTCTATATGTTTTGTCATCATCAAAAAGGGGAAGATTGTTGGCCCAAAGGCCATTAGCCCGACATTTTGATGATAACAAACCATATTTAGTTATGTTTTAACAAGTTTGTTTAAATAAATTTCAGGTAAAAATCATAGGAATTTGACGGCTCCAACACAAGACTCACACTTTTGAACGCCGCAAAGATTTGGATCCCCGAGCCCAGCACAATAGAAGCGCTCCAGGATCATTTAAGAATGAAGACTTTCAAGATTTGTATTTTCTTTTTAGTTAGAATTTTTAGTTGATTTTGTCAAAACCTAGATGATAAAGGTAGATTATTGTGGGATTGTCACACACACACTTTTGGTATTACTTCATGCCTTCAAACAAAGTTTTATTCAAAAATTTCTAACCTAGTTTTTGAAAACCAAGTTTGGAACATCATCTTTAGAAAAACAAGTTTTTGGGAAAAATCGGTTTTCATTTAGAAAAAGGGATTTTCATCAAAATTAAGTTCAAACATTTTGGTGTTGATCTATGATCACACTCTGTTATTTATAAGCCTAGAACTTCATTTTATAAATTCCAAATCCAAAGTTTTCATACCAAAATTTCCTTCTTCAAAACAGCCTTTGGAAAAACAGTTTTTGCCTGTGTCCGGTCGACCGCACGGTCGATCGCTGGCAGAGCAGAATTGCTCTGTGGTCGACCGAGACGGTCGACCGACATGCACGCTGTGCATGTGTACATATCGGTCGACTGACCGGTCGACCGTGAACACTTGTAGTACTCTTTGTTTTTCTCCGATCGACCGATTGGTCGACCGACAGAGAGTTTCACTCTCTGGTTGAGACCTCGGTCGACTGTCCCGGCCGACCGGCTTCTCAACGGTCAGAAATCCGACCGTTGACGGTCGACCGGCCGGTCGACCGGCTTCAGTCAGAAAGTTCTGACAGACTCCAACAACTATATTTTTCTGACCAAATTTTTGTTGGGTTTCTCCCTAACGACTCTTTTGACCTTAGTAAGTCATTTTTCATCCCTATAAATAGTGGGAGCTTTCTACAACTAAGGTAACAAAGTTTTACAAGATTTAGAAGTTAAAATCCAAGCTTTCAAAAGTTTAGCTTTTAGCAAAAGATTTCCTTTGAGCCAAAAATTCAAACTCTTTTTACTTGAAGCAATCCTCTACTTCTCTCTAGATTTTGTGCACTACACAATCCCAAAGTATCACCTTATCATCTTGGTTGTAGGGTTGTGCAAGTGAGCTTTTTGGTGTGGTCAAGAGTTGATCACCTCTTTCTTCATTGTGAGAAGTTGTAGAGGCATCGGCCTCAAGCGAGCAAGTGTTGCTCCGAGTTGGTGTTGCGGCACCGCGAGAGATAGGACAATTGTGTACTTGTATTGACGATCCGGTGGGATCACCAATAGTGAAAATCTTTCATCGTGTTTGAAGGCGGGGACGTAGAGCATGGCTCGAACCTCGAAAAAATCTTTGTGTTTGCGATTGTCCACTTTTCTCTAAACTCTATCTCTCCTTTACTTGCTTTATTACTTGTCTAAATATTTGCAAGTTCTTTTAAGTGTGCCTATTATTTTAAATTGTTTTTAAATTCGCATTATTGGTCCATTTAGTATAGCCATCACCTATTCACCCCCCCTCTAGGTGATTTCAATATAAACAAGTAAGAGATAGAGAGAAGCAATCGCAAACACGGGAGATTTGTTTCGAGGTTCGAGCACACTTTCTCTACATCCCCGCCTTCAACACTATGAAGGATTTCCACTAAAGTCGATCCCACCGGATCATCGGTGCCGCAACACCTACAAGCTCTTGGACTCCCTAGTCCCGTACACACCGCAAGCTCACTAGCTCGCTGAGGCCGCACCTCAAACAAGGAGTTCACACACGAACTCGAAACACCGCGAACACGCTTGTCCGCCTCCTCAAAGAACAAAGATGAACTTTGGTGATCACAACTCTTTGATCACCTAAAATCCTCTCACAAGAACACTCCTATAGGATGAATATATCAATGGGTTGCTCAAGTGTTTGTGAGAAAAACAAGGATGGAATTTGTGGAAGAAAACTCAAGAAAATCACTTTTAAACACTCTTGATAAAAGTCCCCTTTTGATTGAAAATATTTGCTCTCAATTAAGTGGAGGAAAACCTCTAAATAGTCTAGGAAAAACTGGTGAAAACCACTTGAAAAATCTTATAGAAAACAGTCCCCAATTGCCCCAATTTATAGAGCTAGAAAAAAACTAGCCGTTGGAGCCAGTTGGCCTATCGGTCGACCGCCCGGTCAACCAGCCAACGGTTAGATTTCTCACCGTTGAGCCATCAGTCGACCGGCTGGTCAACCGAGACCCTGGAACAGAGAGCAGAGCTCTCTGCCGGTCGACCGGGGCTTTCCAGAGAGCAAAAGCTTTCTGGCGGTCGATCGGGTCGGTCGACTGGCCCTCCAGCCAGGACTGGCGTGCACGACTGTGCACGTCGGTCGACTGACTCGATCGACCGAATTCAAGCCCGGTCGACCGGTCCGGTCGATCGGCAGAAACCAGTACAGAAATTTCTGGGATAAAAAGTTTGATCATTTTGGCTCAAATAAAATCCATAAAATAATGAAAAATCTACAAAAATAGTTTTAACATTATACTTTGATAATCAAACATGCTTGCACAAAATCAAGACATGTTATAAACAATTTGAACTATTTTTGTAACTTAGAAATTTTGGCTAAAAATGAAAACTGTATTTTTCCAAAATTGGTTTTTCAAAACTTATATATTTTTTTTCAAACTTCTCCAAATACAAAAAGAAGATATTTTAAACTCATTTGAAGTATAGAGTGTATGGATATAATCCACTACACATAAATGATGAAATATCTATGTTTTTGACATTAGGTACTAAACATGGTTTTGATTAAAGACATGTCTATAGGAAATTTAAAAATCAAACCGGTATTTTGTCAAAATGAAAAGTATTTTCTAAAATGAAATCTCTTTTATAAAAATAACTAAATCAAGAATGTGTGTATATGGTATACTTGAGCAATCCACCAACTATTCTATCCTTTACATTGTATCTAAAAATAAAATCTTATAAAAACAAACCTAGACACAAGTCTTCATCATCTTGAAGTCTTCAGTTGAAGTCTTCTCATCTTCTTGACTTGGTCCAAACACGATCCAACGAGCTCGACTCCTCTGAGTATTTGATGTGGTCTTGATGCATAGGCTCATGAATCAAATCGTGTTATCTCCAAAACTCGACTTTAAATCTTTTGTTGAAGCTACACACCTACTAAGATCTTGATCAAAAATTTGGCACTAATTAAACACAAGATCATTAGTACTATAATTATATGAGTTGATCATCATCAAAACTAGAGTGATGGGCCTTTGGGCCAACATCAATCTGACAACTAATTAATATCACTGAAATATCACTGATCTAATTGGCCAGGTCGGTTAATATCAGGTGGGAGGTTTTTCGTTCAATAGAACGTTCCTTAATTAAAGAACCACCTTTCAATTACCTTCCTTGGTTAAACACCAATTAGACTGGTATAAGTCAATCTCAATATACTGAATATCAGTATAACCCCTGTATAAAGAAAATTAATTTATTTATACAGTACTTGGAGTGAGGTACGCTTAAAGTGAATCTCCTTAAGATAATTACGTCCCCCGCACTGGTGCTAACGGGTTACTGGACGATATTCTCCCAAGATACAATACTCCTTCACAGTATTTGGATAGCACTACCAAATCACCGTACGGTCGAACCGTAGTTAACCAGTAGCTTCACAGGATTATTGAAGCAGCTAGACTAAGACAAATTTCGATAGAATATTTGTCTTTACTTTGGAGGAGCACCCACTGTAGAGGAAGGAGGAAGAATATTCTTCTTCGGAAGCCCCAGATTCAGACAACAATTCTACTAAAGAATCTGTTAAATTTTCTGAGCCCTCTTTCAGAACAAATTTTGCAGAATCTATTGGAAGTCGCTTCGAAAACCGAGTTACTGATTTCCCACTTCCCGTTGGAAGTTACTTCAAGACAGAGAGAGAGGATCTCACTTCAGAACTCAGAACGTAGAGAGAGTTTTTGTTCTATATTCTATATGTACTCTGTGTGTTGGTGTGTTCTGATTGAGAGAAATGGAGCGCTAGCGCTCCGGGAGGGGTATTTTGGTCCGAACCTAACCGAACAGTAGCAACGGTTTGGTCTGAACTGTTGCAACGGTTCGTTTTAACCGCAGCAACCACTCGCGACGGTTGGCTGACAGCGGTTGCGCGGGGCGGTTCGGATCCGGATGGCGGAGCGGGTATGCTCCGCGTAACCCATACCCGTGAGACCCGGTTCAAAAAGAACTGGATCGGGTAGGGAACCTGAATCCGAACCAGACCCAGACCCGGTCCCGAGCCGAGCACCAGCCGACGCCAGCGACGACGCGCGCGCATGTGCGGGCATGGTTTTCTCCCAATCGCGCGCGAAAACTCTAAGTACCCAAAGGGCGCACCCTTTGTTCCCATTTTTCCTCTTTTAAACACTTCAAACTTTCATCCCATGACCAATATGGGACTAAATACTTTTAGCTAACTTTATTCCCATTTTGGTTTTGAGTTAGGCAAACTTTAGATTTGAATATCTCATTCATTCGAAGTCGGAATTGAACATGTGAATATAGCATGTTCATCCCCAATGGAAGGAGAACACACTCCAACCATCGTCCAATTGAGTCAATCAACGGATCTCGCCGTAATTCAATTCAAAGATTCACATACCGTAGATGTTCCGTTCCATGAAAGCACCCCCATCCTTGCACGAAAGCTCGCTTTGGTTACCTCGCAGAACAAACGAAAAAAAAGGGGGTTAAAACTGGAAGTGTGCATAATCTAATTCTAGGAATTATAACTGACATGCAATTAATGTCATGAAATACTAGCGGGTCTGTTTGGTTATCGTAATTGGTAGTAATTCATAAATCGTAATTGATAAACTCTTTTACAATTGTAAATGAGTTACATGCATGTAAATTTTATGGTGTTTGGTTGATAATATAAAGTTGTAAGTGAGAAAGTGTATTGTATTTTACGGTATTTAGTTATCGTAATGTGTAAGCCATAAGTGAAAAAATTGACCACAAAATTAACTATTCGGTAATTTAAAAAATTTAAATATTGCAAATAAATACTAAAAATACTCAATATTAAAAAAATAATATTAATATAAAAAATAATATAAATTTGCATGACCACAAAAATAACTATAAGTGGGTTATAAGTAAGTGGTAATTGGGTTGCAAGTGAGTGATTGTTGGGTTACGTAAGTCTTTTACGAATTACAATCCAAACAAACACCGTAGTTATAGATTTGTTGTAAGTCATTTATAAATTACGGTGTTTTATGTGAAACAAACAGCCCAATATAGGACAGAAACGATGTTTGGTATTATAAAGAAAAATATTTATAAGATGAAGGAAAAAAAAAATGGTGATACTATCTAATCAACTACTTGCATGAGGCACGATATCAAAGTTAAACCACGCGAGAGCGAGAGAGAGAGAGAGAGAGAGAGAGAGAGAGAGCAGCAGCAGCAGCAGCAGCAAGTTCCATGAATATTCATGCATGTGATGACCAGAGAAAGGAAGAAAACAAGTAACCATGCATATACAAAAAGGTTCATGAGATTAGTAACGTGAATAAAGAATAGAGAAGTTTAACTGCATGGAACGTGATTAACAAAAATTTAGAACTGAAATCCAAAGAAAAGAAGAGCTGCCCTTCTACTGTGCTTCTCTGTCGTTGCTTGCCGCTGCGTTGATGCTGATCTTGGACGCTGTTGCAGCTTACCATTCGCCGCGGACGTGGATCGATGCGCGCAGCTGCTGCGACGTTGATGCACCATATCCAATATGCGCAGCCTCCTCAAAAAAGAAATGCATTTGGAATTGCAAATTGATTAGAATCTTAGTGTTTTTTTAAATTTGATTTTTTTTTTTAATATCGGCTGTAATAGCCTGATGCAAGTGAGATATGAATCCCTAGTTAATTGAGAAAATCTTGCTTGGCGGATTGAGAGGCTTGAGGCGCAAGAATTGAATAAATTGTGTCCTAAATCATGGCTCATGTTTTGATTTTAATTGAGAATTGAATTTTGGTTTTATGGCTCATGTTTTCACCGAATGTTGGGCTAAAAAATAGACTCGCAAGCTTTAAAGTTTGGGAATAGTTCTCATGAGAGTTTGGTGTTTGCATTAGGGACCTTAACATAGAATGTAGTTTTAGAAAACCCCCTTACCAATATTATTTTATGAATTAAACAAAAAACGAATATTTATTAGGATGGACAATTAAATTTTAGAACACGACAAAGCACAACCAATACAACTAAAGGTGCCTAGTTGAGATTTGACAAATTACCAAAATGCTCTTAAACTTAATTGAGTTGGGAAAATTCCAAACAAATGAGAGAAACTAGAAAAAAATGGAAGTAAGATGAGTTTTATGATTTTGACTCAATTCAAGTGATTCGGAGTGAATCGAGGACCTGAAGAGAACCATGTGACCTTGAAGGGTCAAAAATAGAGTATCAACATATACCCCTCAGTTTTCTTATCAGAAATGATATGATCAGTGATGACAAGAAACTAAGACCCAGAGATCAAGTTTGTCTTCAAAAGAGTGAACACTTCACAAAGAATAAAAAGTGCATATTTGACGGACGCAATGCCTTGATCGAAAAGAAACCTATTAAAGGACAAGAGGCCAAGAAATCTTAAAACATAATCCACAAAGCGAAACAAAAAGCTAATTGAAGATACAGACTTGAGGAGAATGTTTCTCTAGATAAGACAAGAAAGTGAATCAAATGAGACAACTTGGGAGGATGTGATGCCAAAAAAACAAGACAACCTCAAAATACCAAGTCTCGGGGATATAATCCACAAAATGAATTGATAGAATGAAGATCTGAAGGACGCGATGCCTAAAGCATATCAAAAATGAAAACTAATTCTAGAGACATAATCCACAAGTGAACTGATTAGGAGAAATAAAAAAATAATGTCAATCTGGACGAAATATGTAACCGCAAGTTAGCTTAATTAGAAAACTACAACGATTCGGTAGATATGATCCACAAGCAAATAGGGTAAGAAAGTGGGACATAGTCCAAGAGATAGTTACGAAATATCAGTTCAACAAAAGAACAGAAGACAGTCGAAAACTCAAACTCATGTATGCAAGGCTATTCTCGAAAATATTTGATATGCGAGAATGCAAATTTTTTTTGAGAAAAAGCATGATGTAATTCTAAAAAGCTTCTCTTGTTTACTCGTAGTAATCACTAGAAGGGTGACTAACGACTTGCAATGGAAGTATTCGAAGACATGAAAAGAGAAGAGTAAATTACATGAAAAGTACTCAGACTTTGCTCGACTTCTATGAAAGGTATCCAAAAAGTACTTTTACTTTCACCATAGGTACCTGAGTCCCCATTACCATTAGCTAAGTCAGTCATTTGTTAGTGTTAGGCTTGAAAATGCACGTGTGAAGCACTTGAGCATGTTTTTGGATCAAAATGCCCTCATTACCATCTTTTTTCAGCTGGATCTCTCCCTTTGAACCCAAATTAATGAAATATCTGTTGGCCTAGGCCTATCACTCTAGTTCTAATGATGATTAACTCATATAGTTATAGTACTAATGCTCTTGTGTTTATTAAGTTTTAGATATTCAATTAAGATATTAGTTGGGTTTAGCTTCTTCAAACTAACACATGTTGATTCAAGAGCTCAAGTATAAAGAACACATCAAGAATTTAAGGAGTCTAGTTCAAAGAAATCAAGTTTGAATCAAGTCAAGATAGAAAAGAAGATCTATTAAAGAAGAAGACTTAATTTTAGAATTTGTAAGAAAGTCTAGATTTGTGTAAAAAATATTGCTCAAGCTCTCACACACACAAGTTTAATATTAGTTTTCAAGATCAAAAGTTTCGGTGTTCGGTTTAAATCGTTTCAATTTAACTAGAATATATTTTTGGTTTCATGAATGAATTTTCTCAAAAATAAGTTTATATTGTTTTATATGTATATTGAATTTTATCCATACACATTGGTGCTTCAAAGAGCTTGAGAAACTTGCTTTTGTATTTATAGAGTTTTGAAGAAAACTTGATTTTTAATTAAATTTTAGTTTTTGAAAAATAATTTTTAATATAGTTTATATTTCAAGATTGTATTTCTATCTCAAAAACAAGTTCACATGTTTGTAATATGTGTTTATTTTTTATCACACATTTGTACTCTAGTGTATTTACATGAACTTATTTTTATAAATTTTACAGGGATATATTTGGATTTAAAATGTATTTTAAAAGATAGAAAAAGAAAAATTTTAGGCTTAACCGGTCGACCTCCAGCTAGAGCTAAGTGCTCTGTCAGTCGACCGCCCGGTCGACCGGATATGCACATGCATTATATTGTGCATGTTGATTGACCGACCGATCGACTACAAAAACTTACAGTGCTCTTTATTTTTGGGTTTTGGTCGACCACTCGGTCGACCGCTAGAGAGCTGAGCTCTTTGTTTGAGCTCAATCGACTAAGCAGTCGACCGCTGGCGCTTCAACGACTATTTTTATAGCCGTTGGCGATCAACCACCTGGTCGATCGACATCTGGCAAAATTGCCAGAAACTGCTAGTTTCTGTTTTTGAGTGATTTTGTTTTATTCTCAAACGGATATATTTTACTTTATTTGGGTCTAATCACTGTTTTAATACCTGGGTCTACTCTGTAATCATTTTTACCCTATTCTTATAAATATGGGTCATAGTCGAGAGTTTTAAACAAGATTTTTATAATTTTTTTTAAAGATAAAAATTGTTTTTAAAATTTTGAAAATGTTTTGGAAAATCAAGAAAACTAGTTGTTGAAAAATACATGTTTTGAGCTTCTAATTTTATATTTTCAAAGAAGTTTTTCCAAATGTTTCCCTTAAAGCTTCATTTTAAAATCTTTGTTTTCTCACAAGCTTGAGCTTTTATCTCCAAATTTATCCTTTAGGATCTTGTTTTGTGAGTTTTTAAGTTTGTGATCTTTGTCATCACCAAGTGTAGTTATCTTCATTTTCTTTGTCCTTTCCTCTTCGGTAGAGGTGTATTTTCTTTATAGATTGGCTAAGTGTTTTTCTCTTGTGTAGAGAATTATTGGCTTTGTGCCTTACTCTTGTGTAGAGGATTGTCTTTTTTGTAGAGTTTCTTTGTAGAGATGGTGAAAATTCTTCTAGATGAAAACGGGAACGTATAGTAAATGGCTCGAACCACGAAACATATCCTCGTGTTTGCATTTGCCTACCTCTCAACTCAACTCTACTCTTATTTATATCTTGCATTGATATAATTGCTCATTTATATATGCTTGATATTATGCCTATACTTGTTTTGATCTAAGAAAGCTATTGAAGCACCTCAACTCTTATAAAAGAAAATATTTGAAGAGAAGTTCTAGAGCACTTCTCAGGAAATTCAGCTTCGCTTTTTAAAATCTATTTTGTGTGTTTAGTTTTTTATTAGCCTAAATTTTAAATTTCGCATTTGATTAGCACTTCACCTATTCACCCCTCTAGGTGGCTTTACAATTGGTATCAGAGCTTGGTATTCTTGATATTCGGTTTAACCACCGTAGAGAGATCCTTTGTTTGTTAATCATCATATTTGTCTTGCACACTCTTGACATATAGTGGTAAATCTAACATTTATTGTCCACTCAAATTTGATGGACTTAACTTTCCTATATGAAAGATTAAGATGACAGTTTTTTTAATTTCTTGATAGTATAGTAGCCAAATCTATAGCTAAACCCTTTGTTTGTCTCGAGAGTGATGTGGACTCATGATTCAAAATTACTGTTAAGGAATATAGCCAATTTCAAGGCCCATTATGCATTACTTCAAGTTTTGAATGATGATGATATTTCTAGGATCATAAATTGCACATGTGCACATGATACTTGGCAAGTTTTGATCACCACACATGAAGGCACATTTCAAGTTAAGAAAGCTAAGATTGATTTGCTTAGCTCTTAATATGATAGTTTCACTATATTTGATGAAGAATCAATTGATGATATGCTTACCCGTTTCAGTACAATTACTGATGCTTTTATTTCTTTAGGTAGGTATATCGACAATAATCAAAGGTGTGAAAAATCATTAGAGCACTTCCTAGAGCTTGGAAAGTCAAATCTACCATCTTGAAAGAACTCAAGGATAAGAAAGAAATGGACTTCACTGTTTCATGAGGAACTTGAGAACCTATAAAATGGAGCTGAAGAAAAGAAAATATCGTGAGCTACAAAAGGAGATTGGTGTTGCACTCAAGGCCTTCTTAAGAGAGATTAAGAAAAAAACTGTTACAATTTCAACCACTTCAGAAGATAAAGAAGAACGCGCTCTCCTAGTGAAGAATGTGAATATGTACCTCAAAAATGAAAGGAGAAGTGGCCCAAGAAATAAAGGCAAGAAGAAAGCAATGAAAGCCGCCACTTGGAATTCAGATGTAAATCCGATCATGATTCTACGCATATGTGTTTCATGGTCCAAGGGAATGACCCCCTGAGGTAAATTCAGAATTCGAGCTTGATGGAAATGATAAATTATCATATGATGATCTTTCTTTGTGTTGTGAAGAATTTTTGAAATTTTGATTTAATGAAAAAGAAAATTTTGAAATTAAAGAAAGAAATTAATGTTTTATCTTCAAAACTTGACATTGTTTCAAAAGAAAAAGAAGTTATTTTGAAAGAAAATAATTCTTTGAAAAATCATCCTGAATAGATTTTCAAAGAAAAGAATTTTGTTTCTCATGCTTCTTCTAATATTGACAAAAAATGAGATTTTTGTTTTAAAGAAGAGTATTGATTGTTTAGGCTCAATTTTGAGCTAATATGCTTTTAATCATAAGAGATTGAAATCTTTTTTCAAAAGAAACAAGCTCCACATATTCGTGCACACACTACACGACATGCACATATACATCATACTTATAAGTATGCCAATATATTTTATTGTTTACATTGTGCCACAATGGCCACCTTGCTAAATTTTGCTGTAATAGATTAAATATTTTGAATGTAAATGTTTGAATTTGTAGTAATACTAACCCTCAAGTACCCAAAAAGATATGGGTACCAAAATTCACACCAATGATATTTGATGTAGATGTAGGCTCTAACAAGACGTAAAAGGTTTGGTGCCTTAGTGGTGGATACAATCGGAGCTCGCTTGATAGACAAATCAATGGATGCATTACTATTAAGGAGTTTAGGTAGAAGGATCACCTTATTTTGGAGAAATATAGATTAGTTCAATCGGTATTGGTCTATCATTCATTTTTTATTTATATGCTTTAATTGGATAATCTTTAGCATATCATGGTTTGCATGTTTTGATTATATGTTTAAATATAAATCTTGTTAGAACTATGTGATATACATATATAATCTTTGAGATACACTTGATCTTCATGCTATACATATTCTATTTCATTTGTGTACTCAATTATTATTTATCATGCTATATATATTCTATTTCATTGGTGTACTCAATTCTTATTTAGTTATATGTGTATATCTTACGTTTGATGATTATTGCATTTATACATATACTCTCTTTAAAATGCAATTCTTTTATTTTTGAATCAATTTTAAAATCGTCCTTTACATTTGGTATTTTCAAGCTATCTTCAAATATTTTCAAATAATTATTTTAAAAATGCCACCCTTTGGGGGTTGTTGATTAGGTGATCATGGTTTGTGTAACTTCAATTGATTATTTTTTAACAAGTGTATGTAGATTGGTGATAAAATAAATTATACACATAGTTTATATGATATTTAATTTTGTATACTCATTCTTATTTATCTATATATGTATATCTCATATTTTAAGTGGTATTAAATTTACAATTGGTATCATGATTAATAAATTATGATTGACTTATAATTATTCATGCATGTTTTTGTGCATATTCTTTAGCACAAATTAATCTATTGCAAAGCTTAAATCATTTACAATTGATATCATGATTTTTTTTCTTTTAATTGGTATTATAGATTGGCATCACTTTATTATGTAATAATTTCATTAGTGGTTTAAAAAAGGGGGAGAAATTTTATTAAATAGATTTGTTTTGAATTTATTCTTTTTTTTAAAAGAAGAAGAGAAATTTAAATTCTTTTCAATTTGTATCCCCAAAATTGTATTAAAATCATTTTGTTTCAATTATTTTCATTTACATGTTTTTCAATTGGTCTCGATATAATTTATCCAAAATTTACAATCGGTATTCATTTACAATTGGTATTTGTTTTTGTTTATAATTGATTTCAAAAAATTAATATTTACTATTGGTATTGTCTTAGAAAATCAAATTTCAATTGTTCTCAAAAAAATTTTGATATATATTACCTATATGCAAGAGGAGTTAACTTAACATCTCCTCTATATGTAAATTTATGATGAGTATGTCGTATATAGAAGAGCTTAACCTCTCTTTTCTCTATTGTACACGTTTATAGGGGGAGCTTAATATCTCTGTTATACATTACATACTATGCTAATGTGGGTTAGGGATTAGTTATTGAAATCACCTAGAGGGGGGGAGAGTGAATAGGTGATGGCTATATGAAATATGGCTATAATGCGGAATTAAAAATCTACTTAACAATATGCTCAAATAAAAAGACTTGCAATATAAAAGACAATAAATAGTGCAAGAATTAAAGAGAGTTTGAGTTTAGAGAAAATTGAGCAAACGCAAACACGAGGATATGTTTCCGAGGTTCGAGCCACGCTTTACGTCCCTGCCTTCACACTTGAAGGATTTCCACTATTGTTGATCCCACTGGATCTCCAATACAAGGACACACTTGTCCTATCTCTCGTGATGCCGCAACACCACTCGGAGCACACTAGCTCGCTTGAGCCGATGCCTCTACAACTTCGCTCAAGAAGAAAGATGATCACACTTGATCACAAATAGCTCACTTAGCACAATCCTATAACCAATATGTAGAAGTAGAACTTGGGATTGTGAAGTGCAAAAGACTAGAGTGAAGTAGAGGAATTTGCTTCAAGTGGGTGTTTGGAAATTTTGGCTTTGAAAATCTTTTCTAAAAAGGCTTTTGAAAACTTGAAAATATTATATCAAAAATTGTTATCTTATCATGTTGAAATGACCACCTATTTATAGGTGATGAAAAGACAAGCTAACAGCTAGAGAAATTCATTGGGGTGAGATCCCAACAAAAAATCTGTCAGAAAATAGAGCTGTTGGAGTCTGTCAGACTTTTCTGACAACTATCGGTCGACCCGGCGATCGACCGTCAACGGTCATATTTCTGACCGTTGGGGGAAAACGGTCGGCCGCTCGGTCGACCGAAATAAACAGAGAGCACTGACAAGTGCTCGGTCGACCTGAGCGGTCGGCTGACGTGCACATATGCACAGTTGTGCACGTCGGTCGACTCGGCGGTCGATCGGCCTCTGTCAGATCTGTTAAAACAGATTCTGCAGAAAACTGGGAAAAGAATTTTTGGTTTGATCTTAAGGTTTAAGGATATTATAAATGAGGTGCTAGACCTGATAAACCTAAGAGTATGATCATAGATCAATACTCAAACATGTTAGATCATTTTGATAAAAATCCTTTTTAATAAAACTTATTTTTCCAAAAACTGGTTTTCTAAAAACATGATATTTCTAAAAGCTAATTTCCAAAACATGGTATTTTCAAAACTAATTTCCAACTTAGTTTTGACAAAATATTCTGAAATAAAAATCTTTTTAAGCCATGAGGCAAACTAAGTGTATATGAGTGACAATCCCAAATAATCTACCTCTATCATCTAGGTTTTGACAAAATGTCTAAAAGAAAAGTAAAATACAAATCTTGGTCTTTTCTTCAATGTCTTGATCCCGAAGCTTTCTACCGTGCTGTAATACCCCGTTCCCGGAATACGTACTTAGTTTCGTATTCTGATTTTTTGATCGTTTTTTTCGAATTGTTTCATGTATTTATTCTGTGTCATGAATTCTTTACACGATTAGTTTATATTAGATTTGGATTCGTGGACTCGGAGTCAGCGCTAGTCTGAGCGAGGGCCCGATCATAGTATATTCTTCGATTTGGTATTTCTGACGTGTAGAATTGACCGATTTTAGTTTTAAATGTTATTTTCCAATATATTAGACTTTCTGTGATTTTCTGGATTTTCCTCGGATTAAATTGAATTTCTTCAAAACCGGTGTCAGCCAGTGCCGCTGACCGATTCCCGGATTTTTATTTCCCAAACTGTTTGGAATTTCATGATAGTCCTTTAGACTTTATTGTTTAGAATCATATTCCTTACTTATATACTTTTTCTAAAGATTTTATGAATTTGTGGATTTTCCGCCGGAGTCGGTAGAAGACTGATTCCAGTATTTTTAATTCTCAAACAGTTTAGAATTTCATGAGGGTTCTTTAGACTTTATTTCTCGGAATCATATTTTCTGTCTATATTCTTTTTCTGAGGATTTTACGATTTTATGGAATTTCTTTCGGAGTCGGTAAATCTTAGATTCCGGGATTTTTAACTTTAAAACTATACAGTATTTCTTCGAACGGATTTCACTATTGATCTTTATATATTATTCTTGATTTTTGGGTAAATTTTAGATCATTCAGAGATACTTGAATTTCGAGCATTTTTCCAATATTTACATAATCCTTATTTCCACCTAGATTGCCACCTCATTTCCCACTCACCAACTCACCTAACCCCACTCACACTCCCTCTCACCACAGCCGGCCATGTGTCCAGAGAGGGGACACCTCACCCCCACACAATTGCAAGAAAGCCCTCCACTTCCACCAAAATCCCACTCCCTTTATATAAATCCCAAACTATAAATTCATTGCATTTACAAATTTCCCCTTTTTCCCATTTCTTCACCAAAAGAACTCCTCCAAAAATCCCCTCTCATCTCCTCCACCAAACCCTAATCTCTTCACCACCAACCTCTAGGACTTCAAGAACCCATCTAGGGCTTCATCACAAGGACACCACCTTCAACCATCAACCTCCAAGGCAACACCAAGCTCCAACCTCTTCAAATCAAGCTTCTACAACTCATGGATTGAAGCCACCACCTTCTCCTTGGATCAAGCTCCAATTGAACCCCCTTCTAGTGAGTACCTTACTCACCAAGACCTAGTTAGCTTCCTAATTACTTGTAATAAAAGTCCTTGTAGTCATGTAACCTAAAAATCCCACCTTTAGTTCATCAAGAACTCAAATCAAATCTTTTCATGTGAATTTCTCTAATTACCTAGGCTAACCTATCTTTAGTGTACTTGTGTTGTTAGATCAGGTCCCCTAAAGTGATAAAAATCCTACCTTTGGGACATTAGAACAAATCCCCCAAAAATCCTATTTTTAGGTCATTAACACACAAATCTAACTCTTCCATGTGAACATATTAATCACCAGGGCTATTTTCTGTTTTAGTATACTTGTAGTAGTAGATCAGGTCCTATAATGCCATAAAAACCTCACTTTTAACTGTTAGAATCAATCCATGTAGAATTCTGATTTTCTGCTCTAATAATACAATCTGTTAATGTCTGTCCAAAAACTGAAACCAGAATCTTGGGGTTTCTTTCGTAAGGATATTCAATAAGGAATAGGTCATGTAATATACCGTTAGAAAGCTAATCGAGTCTACTTTCCAACGGTTCATACCATGTCATCATCGGATACCTGTAGCTTAAGCTATGACTGAAACATTGAAGGTTGGTCAAAACTGTCCTGCTGCAGAATTCAGCACAGCTGATAGGTTTTTGAAATTCTGGAGCAGTTTGGTTAATCAAAACCTATCATGTAATAGGTCATTGGAAAGGTAGTGGAGTCTAGTTTCTAATAAATCTTTCCTCGTTCTATCCCTATACGTAGAATGAAAGTTATCGTAAAAACTCCGTTGGTTACACCACTTACACTCCATAAATTGTTATCATGTATCCCCATGTTAGGACTTGTTGATTGATGCATATGTGCTGTTTTAGTCTGTCTCATGCTTCATACTTGTATTGTATAATATGTTTCACGATGAATCTTATGTTTGGGTCATGTGATTGAACCTTGTACATAATAACCTATTACTTGTAGTACGTTACCCTAGTTACCTCATCTTATCAAGTCATGTATGACCATTGTAATTGCCTATTTCATTTCCATGCTTGTACATTGCCGTGATATTATTGCTTTCCTATTTTATAACATGCGTGGCAGACCCTTCGAGGTCGTTGAACCCTAAGTCGTATCTATGTTTCCACTTGCATTACCTTAACATAACTTCGTCGGTTAACTATCTTCTTTTAACACATGTATATCACACAACACATAATATGTTACTACTTGACCCACTGGCATGCCACCCCCTTGTTAGACCATACTGTTATGCCATGATTGACCCGGCCCTTGATACATTTAGTGTCATGTTTTATTGCTTGCTATACATCACCACCTTGTCATGCTATCACCTAAACCAAGCATGATGTACTTGACTTGTGATTGTCATCTTTACGGGAACGTTGACTTGTTATACGGTATCATGATCAGTGACCTGTATTCCTGCTTATTACGCAGTGACCTGACTATATATACTTATGTACTCCTGATTCCTGATCATGACCTATTCCTGTCATTCCCGTAAACTGATAATCCGTAATAAACTACAACTTGTATTGGGGTATGGGAGGAAGTGATGAATGCCGGAATGATATCTTGCTTATAGCCTGGGAATATGTTACTTGATTACTTCTACGTACCTCTATAAGTGTAGATGATATCTTGCTTATAGCCTGGGAATATGTTACATGATTACTGCTACGTACCTCTATAAGAAGAGATATCAGTTCTCCATCCACTTCCGATAACAAACCTCGAATGGCTTATATATGGATGTATGTGAGTTGGGATCGATACCGAGACACATACCTAGATATATGGGTTAGACGAGTAATAATAATAAGTGTTCATTATATGCGCGAGGATTACGATGATATGAGATAAAGGTATATATATGAGGGTTTCCTTGTTTGGATTATTCCTTCGACGTACTAGTCTCATAGAGTCGTAATCTGAAACCATATATTCAGATTGTTCACCATGATTATTGTTATGATCACTGTTAGAGATATTGTCATGATTCTTGATATACCATGCATGTTCCAGTTATGTTCCCGGCTTGTGACATTTATTGCTATTTCCATGATTCCAGTGATGATTCCGGTTTTAACTATTGCTTATTCCTGTTTGGGTTTATGGTTGTGCCTATCATGTATTCCCGTTAGGATTATCATATGGTTTGCAACTCTGATTCTATATGCTTGGGATTGCGGTGGTATGAGACAAGGGTATATATATGAGGGTTTCCTTGTTAGGATTATTCCTTCGACGTACTAGTCTCATAGGACCGTAACTTAAGCATATACAATCACTTTTGCTCGTAGTTAGCATTACATTGGATTTCCCATTTCATGATTATTATATTATACTGTACTTATATTCTATACTGTGTTCTGACCCCTTCTCATGTCTCTTAGCCACTTGGCTTGCATTTCATTTACTATTATATGTCTTGACCCTTTGGATTTGCACATTCAGGTTCGGTAGCTAGATCGGAGTGGAGTTGTCCACCGTAGATCGAGCCACCCTTAGCGAGCAGGCATCCTAGCTCCAGCTCCTTGTGCCTGACTTCTTTTGACTCACGGGATCCCCATCCTACTCGTGAGCTCTTTTGTACTTTTGATGTACCTTTTACTTTTGGACTGAGTTGTGATAAAAGACATATGTGTTATGTAATGTTTATCATATACTGTGATGACTTTGTACTGTATCTTTCGTGTTGGCATATGTATGTTTACCACGTTTCGTGTGTACTCTGATTTCTTGTTGTACTTTTACGCTTAGCGTATATACGTGGGGGCACTTTCCTGACCTACGTATGTACGTTGCAGTGACGTCCCCGTATCTGCAGAATCGGGGCGTTACAGGTTGGTATCAGAGCCTAGGTTCAGCTTAGGCTCTTACCTCCATAGTACAAACAAGTAGCAAATTCTAGTAATTTGCGGATGCCAACATCAATGTACAAAGTCATCTAGTCCTTCTTGATTTATCTAGTTCTCCTTGATTCCATCCTTCATTATCCTGAAATCCTTTCATTGTCTCAATTTCCAGTTATCCTTTATCGTCTCGGTATGGATAAGCGGTCGGGTCGTCGTGACTCTGGGCAAGTATCAGATGTTGCCCGTGAGGTAGAACGGCTGTTGGTGCAGAACGAGTCGATTAATAAGGCTTTGAAGTCGATGAAGAGGACGGTGCAGTTGATGAATGAAGTGAATGAAGGAAGTACGACCAGGACAACCATTGGCCCAAAGATCAAGCGACCGTTCCAACGTCCTCGTCCTGGGAACACATGCAATTTCTGCCATAAACCAGGACATTTTAAGAGGGATTGCTGGAAGGCCAAGAGATTGTGTTTAAGGTGTGGGTCAGGGAGACATATGATAAGGGATTGCCCGCACCGAAAGGTTGGATATGTGGGACCAGCTAGACCGGTTCGTCCAACCCCAGCTTTTCCAGCCCCGCCACCAAGGAGGAATCCAGAACCTGTTCCACCCCAACCGAGTGACCAACAGCAGAGGGGAGTGGAAACTGGAGCAGATCAGAGTAGAGCTGAGGCATCAGGCAGTGCAGCAAAGCGTGTAGACCAGTGTCCGGATCCAGAACCTTAGGGATGGCATGGTAACCACTACCCCCATCCCTTGTATTTGAGTTGGTTATCATTCTGCATACATTCCCTTGTCATTCTATCATTGTTAATTCTGGTCCTTCTCGTATTTATCTTCTTCCCTGTTTTGATTTTATGATGCCTTCATTCGTGCCTTCGTCCCCTTTTGTGTTCAATCTACCCCTTACGAAATTGCGAGGACGCAATTTTTTGTAAGGTGGGTAGATTGTAATACCCCGTTCCCGGAATACGTACTTAGTTTCGTATTCTGATTTTTGATCGTTTTTTTTCGAATTGTTTCATGTATTTATTCTGTGTCATGAATTCTTTACACGATTAGTTTATATTAGATTTGGATTCGTGGACTCGGAGTCAGCGCTAGTCTGAGCCGAGGGCCCGATCATAGTATATTCTTCGATTTGGTATTTCTGACGTGTAGAATTGACCGATTTTAGTTTTAAATGTTATTTTCCAATATATTAGACTTTCTGTGATTTTCTGGATTTTCCTCGGATTAAATTGAATTTCTTCAAAACCGGTGTCAGCCAGTGCCGCTGACCGATTCCCGGATTTTTATTTCCCAAACTGTTTGGAATTTCATGATAGTCCTTTAGACTTTATTGTTTAGAATCATATTCCTTACTTATATACTTTTTCTAAAGATTTTATGAATTTGTGGATTTTCCGCCGGAGTCGGTAGAAGACTGATTCCAGTATTTTTAATTCTCAAACAGTTTAGAATTTCATGAGGGTTCTTTAGACTTTATTTCTCGGAATCATATTTTCTGTCTATATTCTTTTTCTGAGGATTTTACGATTTTATGGAATTTCTTTCGGAGTCGGTAAATCTTAGATTCCGGGATTTTTAACTTTAAAACTATACAGTATTTCTTCGAACGGATTTCACTATTGATCTTTATATATTATTCTTGATTTTTGGGTAAATTTTTAGATCATTCAGAGATACTTGAATTTCGAGCATTTTTCCAATATTTACATAATCCTTATTTCCACCTAGATTGCCACCTCATTTCCCACTCACCAACTCACCTAACCCCACTCACACTCCCTCTCACCACAGCCGGCCATGTGTCCAGAGAGGGGACACCTCACCCCCACACAATTGCAAGAAAGCCCTCCACTTCCACCAAAATCCCACTCCCTTTATATAAATCCCAAACTATAAATTCATTGCATTTACAAATTTCCCCTTTTTCCCATTTCTTCACCAAAAGAACTCCTCCAAAAATCCCCTCTCATCTCCTCCACCAAACCCTAATCTCTTCACCACCAACCTCTAGGACTTCAAGAACCCATCTAGGGCTTCATCACAAGGACACCACCTTCAACCATCAACCTCCAAGGCAACACCAAGCTCCAACCTCTTCAAATCAAGCTTCTACAACTCATGGATTGAAGCCACCACCTTCTCCTTGGATCAAGCTCCAATTGAACCCCCCTTCTAGTGAGTACCTTACTCACCAAGACCTAGTTAGCTTCCTAATTACTTGTAATAAAAGTCCTTGTAGTCATGTAACCTAAAAATCCCACCTTTAGTTCATCAAGAACTCAAATCAAATCTTTTCATGTGAATTTCTCTAATTACCTAGGCTAACCTATCTTTAGTGTACTTGTGTTGTTAGATCAGGTCCCCTAAAGTGATAAAAATCCTACCTTTGGGACATTAGAACAAATCCCCCAAAAATCCTATTTTTAGGTCATTAACACACAAATCTAACTCTTCCATGTGAACATATTAATCACCAGGGCTATTTTCTGTTTTAGTATACTTGTAGTAGTAGATCAGGTCCTATAATGCCATAAAAACCTCACTTTTAACTGTTAGAATCAATCCATGTAGAATTCTGATTTTTCTGCTCTAATAATACAATCTGTTAATGTCTGTCCAAAAACTGAAACCAGAATCTTGGGGTTTCTTTCGTAAGGATATTCAATAAGGAATAGGTCATGTAATATACCGTTAGAAAGCTAATCGAGTCTACTTTCCAACGGTTCATACCATGTCATCATCGGATACCTGTAGCTTAAGCTATGACTGAAACATTGAAGGTTGGTCAAAACTGTCCTGCTGCAGAATTCAGCACAGCTGATAGGTTTTTGAAATTCTGGAGCAGTTTGGTTAATCAAAACCTATCATGTAATAGGTCATTGGAAAGGTAGTGGAGTCTAGTTTCTAATAAATCTTTCCTCGTTCTATCCCTATACGTAGAATGAAAGTTATCGTAAAAACTCCGTTGGTTACACCACTTACACTCCATAAATTGTTATCATGTATCCCCATGTTAGGACTTGTTGATTGATGCATATGTGCTGTTTTAGTCTTGTCTCATGCTTCATACTTGTATTGTATAATATGTTTCACGATGAATCTTATGTTTGGGTCATGTGATTGAACCTTGTACATAATAACCTATTACTTGTAGTACGTTACCCTAGTTACCTCATCTTATCAAGTCATGTATGACCATTGTAATTGCCTATTTCATTTCCATGCTTGTACATTGCCGTGATATTATTGCTTTCCTATTTTATAACATGCGTGGCAGACCCTTCGAGGTCGTTGAACCCTAAGTCGTATCTATGTTTCCACTTGCATTACCTTAACATAACTTCGTCGGTTAACTATCTTCTTTTAACACATGTATATCACACAACACATAATATGTTACTACTTGACCCACTGGCATGCCACCCCCTTGTTAGACCATACTGTTATGCCATGATTGACCCGGCCCTTGATACATTTAGTGTCATGTTTTATTGCTTGCTATACATCACCACCTTGTCATGCTATCACCTAAACCAAGCATGATGTACTTGACTTGTGATTGTCATCTTTACGGGAACGTTGACTTGTTATACGGTATCATGATCAGTGACCTGTATTCCTGCTTATTACGCAGTGACCTGACTATATATACTTATGTACTCCTGATTCCTGATCATGACCTATTCCTGTCATTCCCGTAAACTGATAATCCGTAATAAACTACAACTTGTATTGGGGTATGGGAGGAAGTGATGAATGCCGGAATGATATCTTGCTTATAGCCTGGGAATATGTTACTTGATTACTTCTACGTACCTCTATAAGTGTAGATGATATCTTGCTTATAGCCTGGGAATATGTTACATGATTACTGCTACGTACCTCTATAAGAAGAGATATCAGTTCTCCATCCACTTCCGATAACAAACCTCGAATGGCTTATATATGGATGTATGTGAGTTGGGATCGATACCGAGACACATACCTAGATATATGGGTTAGACGAGTAATAATAATAAGTGTTCATTATATGCGCGAGGATTACGATGATATGAGATAAAGGTATATATATGAGGGTTTCCTTGTTTGGATTATTCCTTCGACGTACTAGTCTCATAGAGTCGTAATCTGAAACCATATATTCAGATTGTTCACCATGATTATTGTTATGATCACTGTTAGAGATATTGTCATGATTCTTGATATACCATGCATGTTCCAGTTATGTTCCCGGCTTGTGACATTTATTGCTATTTCCATGATTCCAGTGATGATTCCGGTTTTAACTATTGCTTATTCCTGTTTGGGTTTATGGTTGTGCCTATCATGTATTCCCGTTAGGATTATCATATGGTTTGCAACTCTGATTCTATATGCTTGGGATTGCGGTGGTATGAGACAAGGGTATATATATGAGGGTTTCCTTGTTAGGATTATTCCTTCGACGTACTAGTCTCATAGGACCGTAACTTAAGCATATACAATCACTTTTGCTCGTAGTTAGCATTACATTGGATTTCCCATTTCATGATTATTATATTATACTGTACTTATATTCTATACTGTGTTCTGACCCCTTCTCATGTCTCTTAGCCACTTGGCTTGCATTTCATTTACTATTATATGTCTTGACCCTTTGGATTTGCACATTCAGGTTCGGTAGCTAGATCGGAGTGGAGTTGTCCACCGTAGATCGAGCCACCCTTAGCGAGCAGGCATCCTAGCTCCAGCTCCTTGTGCCTGACTTCTTTTGACTCACGGGATCCCCATCCTACTCGTGAGCTCTTTTGTACTTTTGATGTACCTTTTACTTTTGGACTGAGTTGTGATAAAAGACATATGTGTTATGTAATGTTTATCATATACTGTGATGACTTTGTACTGTATCTTTCGTGTTGGCATATGTATGTTTACCACGTTTCGTGTGTACTCTGATTTCTTGTTGTACTTTTACGCTTAGCGTATATACGTGGGGGCACTTTCCTGACCTACGTATGTACGTTGCAGTGACGTCCCCGTATCTGCAGAATCGGGGCGTTACACGTGCTTGGCTTGGGAATGCAAATCTTTAGCGGTGTCCAAACTTGTGAGTCTTGATTGTGGAGCCGACAAATCAACTTGTTTTAACCTGAAATTCTTTTAAACAAGATTGTTAAACTCATAACTAAATATGGTTTGTTATCATCAAAATATCGGGCTAATGGCCTGTGGGCCAACAGTTATCCCTTCTCTATATAATGCATATATGCAGGGGAGTTAACTTGACGTCTCTCCTCGTCATGAATTTATATCTCATATACCTTAATTGTATTTTTTACTCTTTTTGATGAAGTTACAAAAAGGGGGAGAGATATTTGGGTGTTTATATATGCATTTATTTTTTGCATATATGTTTAAGAATGATGTTTTAATTGATCTTTATTGCAAATCTTCATATAATTATGTTTAAGCATGAGTTAAGGAAGAGCTTTCATAGAACTCTTCTTTAATCCATGTGTATATAACTTTATGAGTTTTGTCATCATTAAAAAGGGGGAGATTGTTGGCCCAAAAGTTTATCGCTCTAGTTTTAAAGATGATTAACTCATCTAGTTATAGTACTAATAATCTTGTATTTATTAAGTTTCAGATATTCTATCAAGATCTTAGTTGGTGTTTAACTTCTTCAAGCTAACACATGTTGATTCAAGAGCTCAAGCATAAAGAACACATATAGAACTCAAGAATAAGTCTAACTCAAAGGAATCAAGTTTGAATCAAGTTGATTGAGCTCAAACCTGCGCAGAAAATACAGAATTTTAGAACTTAAGAATAAAGAGTGTAAGGTACTCAATGCTATCACAATAGCAAGAGGCTATGCGGGTCGTGATCCACAATGAGGGACTAGCGATAGAAGCTTTTAAGTAAGTTCATTTTTTTTAAGTTACAAAGAATGGTTAAAGTTCATCTTTTAGTTCTTGAAAAGGAAAAAAAATAAGTTATGTTAGATTGTGAAAGTGGGAGATAGAAAGAGATGATAAATTTGGAAAATAAAAAACTAAGTTAAAGAAATAAATAAAAAGAGTGAATAAAAGAGTTGAAAGATTGTGGTGATCAAAACTAAAGAATTAAAAGAAAGAAACTAAAAATTACTTATCTCTTCAGTGCTCATATACCTTGGATCTGTCGCTATGACTTACCTAGTCTTTAAAGGTGATCAAGCATGGCATGTAGGATCTTCCCCATTCTCGATCTATAGTATGAATAAAAGAGCAAGCTAAACTAATAAAGGAATGGTTGTTCATCACGATAGGCCATCAAGGACACTTGCAATGGGGAAGCGGTCTCGAGGCTATCAGATTCACTTGGATTATAAACACATCAGAGGAAAGTAAATGAAAATAAGAGTAAAGAAGAAAATAAAACTTTGATTCGATTCAAATAATAATGAAAGAAAAAAGGCTTACTTACACCAGTGTCACCCTTAGTACAAGCTTGCTCTCATTCCTCCATGAAACTCGTCTCTCCTCTCAGTTACATAAAGAAAAATAAAAATTACATCAAAAAAATAAAAACCTACATAAAAGAATGAAAAACTGGCCTTAGAATCTATCTCTATTTCATCGTCCCCTGTAGTCTCTGAAAACTCAATATTTATAGGTAAAAATCAAATGGGGGAGAGCGCACGAAGATAGGGGGAGCAAACACTCCCCCCAACTACTTTAACAAAGCCGTGAAAATGCGACTTTGGTCGCATTTTCACGGCCTGGTGTGGCCACACCCAGGGAGTACAGTTCACAGCTTTCTCGATCTCCTTTTATCTTTTGATGGATTTGCTGTTTTAGGTCCTGAATTTGACGAAACCTCCTTTGATCTTCGGCTTTAACCAAGTGATTTGTGAAGATTATTTTAACTGCTTGTTCAATTGGTTCTATCTTCTCTGATTTGCCCTAATTTATCTTGATCATTAATTTGAATTAATTTTGAATTAAATCAGAATTTGATGGGTTTTTGGGCTCGTTTCTCTTCCCTCTTCTTTAGTAATGGGAATGCATATAAATTAGAAAATAAATAGGATTAAAAACAGAGTTGATTATATAATAAATATGAGAATGTGACAATAAATCTGCAATATCAGCGACCTATCACACCCTCATACCTATCTTTTGCTCGTCCTCGAGCAAAATAACATAACTAAACTAAAGATTATTAGACTACTTTCACAGGTCACGCGATTGCACTGAGCATGTGCAACAAGCCGTTAAACCTCTAGGTTTTTCTTAGAGGACAAATTTTGTCTCATGAAGCTTTTCAGTGGATTCAACCATAAATTCCATAAAAGAAAGAGAAACAAAGTGTTAGAATTTTGCAAATACATTTTGAAAGAAAAAAATATTTGAAGTATTATTGTAAGACTTAAGTAATCTATAAGTTATAGGAAAATCGAATTTTTCATTCTTAAGCTTAGTCTTAATTCAAAAACTTGTTATCAATCAAGACAACGAGTTGAACTATATTTCTCATTTAGTCTATTATTTTACCCTAAATTATATGCACCTTTGTGACCGTGAAATTTTTGACTCAGGGTTCTTTAACTCTAATTCTTATGCCTTATTATTATTTTTATTTTTATTTTTAGTGATATTATTCCTTAGTTCTATTACGCTTTCTAATTTGCCCATATAACAAGCTTTTAATCGGTGACTCCCAAACCAAACGGTCTTAAAGTACCAGGAGAGAAAACACCTCAAAGACTTAAGGACTTGAGCAAATAAGGCCACAAAACTAAGGATTTTATTATATGAACCGCTTTTAGGTGTGAACTTATGAGGCACAAATACCCAGGTTAATTAGAGAATTTTTGATATTATATATATATATATTTATTTTTTCCTTTTTTTAATGAGGCATAAGAATCTTTATTTTTGAATCCTAAGTGTGTAAGTGTATAAAGCATGCATATTTCATCAGGGTAAAAATTAAGACTAAATTACTTTTTTAAATTTTCATTCTAACCTTGAAAATCAAACAAATAATCTTATTTTGACTAAGTATAAGAAATCTAATTATGGTTCTCTTGTTCCTTAAAATTGAATTAATTTCTTATATAAAAAAATATGTCAAAATATTATTTTTATTTCAAAAAGTTTTTTAAAAGTAAAGAAAATGTTAAAAATTTTTAATAATAAAAAAAAACTTAAGTTATGTTAGAACCCTCCCCCATACCTATCTCATGCATCGTCCTCAATGTATGAATTAATGCATAGATGCATGAAAAAAAATAAAGGGAAGAAAAATATTATCTTAGGGCGGTGGTTCCGATGGCGGTCTTATTGGATCAAGCGTTGCTACCCAATCAAGATAATGTGGTGATTCACAAAACTCACCTTTATTGACCTCTTTTCTATTTACATATTTATAGTCCCCAATATGAATAGGATCATGAAAGATCCTATCATGAAACTTATTCCCTTTACATGACTAGTTTTAGAAAATCATCACAGAGTCATCATGTTCTATACCTATGTCCAACAAAAGATTTTGACTTGGTGGAATGGTTAACTTAGGCTCAAGAATGATAAGTTCGTGAACCAATACTAACTCAGAAAAATCAACTTTGAGCTCGAGAGTTAGTTTTGGTTCAAGAGTTGAGTCCAAATCTAAGAATTGAAATTCACATTCTTTTTCCATCAATGAAATGTGACTATCCAAAATTGGTGATTCAATTTTTAGATTTATGGGTACGGGAATAAATGTTGGCTCGGGAAATTAGTCCAAATTGGGTAAGAATACCGGAGTCAACATAGATTCAAAGATGGGAACTGAATCACAAAGTTAGAGATCGGGTTCACATTCATAATCAAGTTCAATCTCATTAAAATGAAAACTTGCCAATTCGTCAATGGGTTGATATTGGTCAAGTTCAAGATTTAGTGGTGAAATTGAATCTCGGTCAAAGTCTTTAAGTTACATGAATCTTGATTTTCATTAATATGTGTTGGGAATGGTCAAAGATTGGGTAGGGAGAGTTTCCTTATTCCTACGCATGTTTTTCAATCGACTAAGTCTCGCTTCTATCATATCGAGTGGATCACTTTGGAATTGAATTATGGATTCTATACTCTTTTCTAAGTCGGCATGTTCTTCTTGAAAAATAGAGTAAGGATCTGTGATTTGAAAATTTTGATGGGATTTTGAGTCTTCTAAAATTTGAATTCGTCACTCAAACTCGTCTAAGGCTTTCATCCTCTTTTTCCAATTAAATGTTCAAGAGAAGGAGTATATAAAGTTGAATGTTGGTAAGGTGGTTGACAATATGACTCAGGAGAGTTGTATCCCCATTGACTCTATGAAGAGTAGTGATGATTATTCCAGTCTTGTTCATAGTATTGGGACTGGGGCATGTAGTGATTCGGATAAGACTAATCTGGCACACTAAGTTGGTTAAAGTTATGATATGCTGGGTTGATAATATCTGAAAAAGAGGTCGGGTGTAACATGAATTACTATTAAAATTGAAAAAAATATTGTTATACGCCATATCACACAAGAAATGTCAAAATTAAACAAAGAAAAACAAACAAATAAACAAACAAATAAACAAACAAAAGAAAAAATCTAACCTAAAATAGGGTAAACCTTAAACCTAGACGACTCCTAACTGGCTAGACTATCCATAGGGGGTATATTGTTGTATCTGACCACAAGTTAATCGGCCAGGTAGGGGCAAGATTGGGGGGAGGTATCCGTGCTTAAAAATAACGGACCTAATTAAGCCAAACCACCAGCTTTCGGGGTTTCACCCCTCAATCCCCAACCTTTGACACCGATTTGGTAAGAGTCAAAATTTAATCAACTTCCCCCTCAAATCAGTCTCCTATTGAGTCCGAGATGTCCCTAGGGCCAACGTCTACTCAATTTTAGTTAGGCTTAGGTTAGTTGAGTGAGGAGATTGTTTGTGGGTTAAGGGAAGGTAATGACTTTCCCACCTTATCTTGTTTATAGGACAAGCACTTAATTCAGTTTAGTACAATGTGTACATGAAAAGCAACATTTAATCAATGTAAACAATTCAAAAGTGTTCCTATACTATCTGCTATGCACATATACCTTTGCTCCAGCACTCTCCAACAGTAATGTAAAATGTAAATGAATTTGACACGTGCCTAAATGCAAAGTCTAAACCGTTTTTAGTATTTAACAAACATAATTTTACTGTTGAGGTTAGAAAGTATGTACAATGAGTTAAATAAAAAAATAAATAGCTTCATAAATTTAGCTTTGTAATTCAGCCAACCTATAGAAATACAGGTTAGTAGTTCACTCTGATTGCCACGGGAATGTAACAAATCTGAGGGCTTCTACTCTTTACTTTCTTGAGCAGAGTCCAGTGCCACTTATATGTCCACTGCAGCAAAAATTTTCTTGATATCTATCACTGCACACCAAAAACAAAGAAGAAAGTTAACAAAAAAATATAAATTAAAAAAGAGAATTACTTACTGTCCCTCCCCGGCAACGGTGCCAAAATTTGATTGAGCTCAAACCTACACAGAAAATACAGAATTTTAGAACTTAAGAATAAAGAGTGTAAGGACTCAATGCCACCGCAATAGCAAGTGGCTATACGGGTCGTGATACACAAAGAGGGACTAGCAATAGAAGCTTTTAAGTAAGTTCGTTTCTTTTTAAGTTACAAAGAATAGTTAAAGTTCTTCTTTTAGTTCTTGAAAAGAAAAAGAAAATAAGTTATGCTAGATTGTGAAAGTGGTAGATAGAAAGAGATGATGGATTTAGAAAATAGAAAACTAAGTTAAAGAAAGAAAAAAAAAGAGTGAATAAAAGAGTTGGGAGATTGTGGTGATCTAAACTAAAGAATTAAAAGAAAGAAACTAAAAATTACTTACCTCTTCAGTGCTCATATACCTTGGATCCGTCGCTTGACTTACCTAGTCTTTGAAGGCGGTCAAGCATGGCGTGTAGGATCTTCCCCGTTCCTGATCTACACTACGAATAAAGAGCAAGCTAAACAAACAAAGGAATGGTTGTTCATCGTCATAGGCCATCAAGGGCACTTGCAATGGCGAAGCAGTCTCGAGGCTATCAGATTCACTTGGATTACAAACACATTAGGGAAAGTAAAAAAAAAGAGTAAAGAAGAAAATAAAACTTTGATTCGACTCAAATAACAATGAAAGAAAAAGGCTTACTTATACCGGTGTTACCCTTAGTACAAGCTTACTCTCATTCCTCTATGAAACTCGTCTCTCCTCTCAGTTACATAAAAAAAAGTAAAAATTACATTAAAGGAAAAATAAAAACCTACCTAAAAGAATTAAAAAAACTGGCCTAAGAATCTAACTCTGCTTCATCATCTCTTGTAGTCTCTAAAAACTCGGTATTTATTGGCAAAAACCAAACGGGAGAGAGCGTACGAAGATAGGGGGAGCAAATGCTCCCCCAACTACTTTAACAAAGCCGCAAAAACATGGCTTTGGCCGTGTTTTCTCAGCTTGGGTGTGGCCAGGTGGCCACACCCAGGGAGTATAGCTCATAGGTTTCTCGATCTCCTTTTATCTTTTGCTGGATTTGCTGTTTTAGATCCTGGATTTGACGAAACCTCCTTTGATCTTTAGTTTTAACCAATTAATTTGTGAAGATCTTCTTTTAACCACTTGTTCAACTGGTTTTATCTTCTCTGATTTTCCTGATTTGCCCTGATCTTTGATTTGATTTAATTCTGAATTAAATTAGAATTTTGATGGGCTTTTGGGCTCGTTTCTCTTCCTCTTCTTTAGTAATGGGCATGCATATAAATTAGACAATAAGTAGGATTAAAAATAGAGTTTATTATATAATAAATATGAGAATGTAACAATAATATGCAGTATCAGCGATCATTACAAGTCAAGATGGAAAAGAAGATCTACTTAAGAAAAAGACTTGATTCCAAAGTCTATAAGAATGTCTAGATTTGTGTAAAGTATAGATTAGTTTTGATTGCTTAAGCTCACACACACAAAAGTTTAATATTAGATTCAAAATCAAAAGTTTTGGTATTTTGGTTTAAACCGTTTCAATTTAACTAGAATATGTTTTTGATTTAGTGAATGAATTTTTTTAAAAAAACAAGTTTATATTATTTTATGTGTGTTGGATTTTATCCAACACATTGATTCTTCAAAGAGTTTGAGAGACTTCTTTTCTATTTATAGAGTTTTGGAAAATTTTGATTTCCATTTAAGTTTAGTTTTGGAAAAATAATTTTTAATACAGTTTATATTTCAAAATCGTATTTCTATCTTAAAACAAGTTCACATGTTTGTAATATATATTGATTTTTTATCATGCATGTTTATACTTTAGTGTATTTACATGAACTTATTTTTGTAAATTTATAGAGATTTATTTGGATTTAAAATGTACTTTAAAAGATAGAAAAATCAAAATTTTGGGCTGAGCTGGTCGACTGCTAGCTAAAACTGAGTGCTTTGTCGGTCGACCGCCTGGTCAATCGGATATGCCCATGCATTGCGTTGTGCATGTCAGTCGACCGTAGAAACTTGCAATGCTCTCTATTTCTGAGCTTCGATCGACCGCCAGAAAGCTGAGTTCCCTGACCACTGGCTCTAACAACTATTTTTATAGCCACTGGCGATCAATCGCTTGGTTAACCGACATCTGACAAAATTTCCATAAATGGCTAATTTTTGTTTTTGAGTGAATTTATTTTATTCTCAAACGGATGTATTTTACTTTATTCGGGTCTTATTACTGTTTTAACACCTGGGTTTACTGTTTAATCATCTCTATCCCATTCTTATAAATAGGAGTCATAGTTGAGAGTTTTATATAAGATTTTTACAAGATTTTAGAAGAAAAAAATTGTGTTTGAAGTTTTGAAAAAGTTTTGCAAAATTAAGAAAATTAGTTTTTAGGGAAATATAGATTTTGAGCTTCTAATTTTTATATCTTCAAAGAAGTTTTTCCAAGTGTTTTCTTTAGAGCTTCATTTTCAAAATCTTTGTTTTCTCACAAGCTTGAGTTTTCATCTCCAAATCTATCCTTTAGGATCTTGTTTTGTGAGATTTTTAGTTTGTGATCTTTGTGATCATCAAGTATTGTTATCTTTATTTGTTTTGTGCTTTCCTCTTGTGTAGAGGTGTATTTGCTTTGTGTATTGGCTAAGTTCCTTATTCTTGTGTAGAGGACCATTGGCTTTGCGCCATCCTCTTGTGTAGAAGACTATTTTCTTTATTGAGTTTTTTTGTGAAGATAGTGAAAATTCTTCTAGGTGAAGGTGGGGACGTAGAGCAAATGGCTCGAACCTCGAAACATATTCTCGTGTTTGCATTTGTTTATCTCTCAAGTCAACTCTACTCTTATTTATATATTGCATTGATTTTATTGCTCACTTATATATGCTTGATATTGTGCCTACACTTGCTTTGATCCAAGATAGCTATTTAAGTGCCTCAACTCTTATAAAAGAAAACTCTTAAGGAGAAGTTCTAGAGCCCTTTACTGAGAATTCGCCTTCACTCTTTAGAATTTTTTTATATGTTTAGTTTTTGTTAACCTAAATTTTAAATTTTGTGTTTGATTAGCACTTCACCTATTGACCCCCCTCTAGGTGACTTTACAATCTCTCTCTCTCTCTTTCTCTCTCTCTCTCTCTCTCTCTCTCTCTCTCTCTTGTTGTTAGTCCCTCTCTCTGAACCTCTCTCTAAGAATCTCTATTATGTGTTGCTATTATCAGCATAGTTGCCGGCTATGTCACCGCCACCTCACCACCAGCCCACTGTCACCTCTTTCTAACCAGAAGAAGTCATACTGCTTTTGAGGAGGTAAAGATAACCCAGCCAATTCAATCCCTAACAACCCAGATGACATTATCTCTGATTGAGATAAAACCTGCACAAAAATATAGAATTTCATAACTGTAAAATAAAGAGTGCAAGTGCTCAATTCTACTGCAATAACAAGTGGCTATACGGGTCGTGATCCACAAGGAGGGACTAGCGATGGAAGCATTTTAGTAAGTCTTCTTTTAAGATACAAATTTTGGTTAAAGTTCTTTTTTAGTTCTTTAAAAGAAAAAGAAAAAATTGAGTTAAAGTTGAGTTAGAAAGAAAGCGGTAGAATAAGAAGGTGGAGAAATAAGAAGTGATTTGTACAAATGAGATTGAAAAAGAGTGATAAAAAATTTGGTGGATTGTGGTGTTGTAAACTAAATGATTAAAAGAAAAGAAACTAAAAATTACTTACTTCTTTTGGCTAAATACCTACCTTGAATCTTTTGCAATGATGTTACCTTGAAGTGAAGCGAAGCGATCAATGTATAGCCCATAAGAGTTGATTCCCGTTTCCTCCACATTATATCATCAAGACGTTGCAAGTACCAAGTGATACAAAATGAAACTCAAAATCCATCGTCATGGGCTATCGGTGGCACTCGCAAAGGCAAGGCTCTTTCAATGCTTTTAGACTCACTTGGATAGCAATTGTATCAAAAGAAGAAAAGTAGAGAAGAAGAAGAAGAACACAAAAACAAAGTGCATACAAAAGAGAACTACAGATTCAATTTTATAACAATAAGAGAAAAGAAGGAAATCTTACACCGGTGTCACTCTTAGCACAAGTTTCGTTCTCATTCTCCTATGAAACTCTGATCTCCTCTGATTTACATAAACTAAAACTGAAGATTACATGAAAAGAAAAATAAAAACCTACACTAAAAAAAATGGAAAAATGGACTAATTCCTATCTCTGCATGGTCGTCCCTCTCTTTTGCCTTTGAGATTGCAGGTATTTATAAGAGAAATCTAGAGGGTAGAGAAGTATGAAGAAAAGGGAAGCTGACTATTTCTGAATTTGAATCCTCTCCTTATCTTCAAACTTGATTTGATGTGGATATTCAGTTCTGATCTGCAGTTTAGTGGCGTATTAATTGCTAAATATCACTTATCAAATGACAGAATTAGAAATAATGATCAACTTAAGAGTTGTAGCCCTTTAAGTCCCCTTTCTGGATCATCTTGAATCATCAAATTTGAGTTCTGATAGCGAAAGTTATGACTCAAATACTAAAATATATCCAGCCAGAATCTCAGTTAGAATTGCTTCATCTCATTCATTAATTTTCTCTCTATCCATTTATCCCTTTAGATTTGGACTCTGTATTTGATGTTATCCTCGGTTATCTTTAGCTTTAACCACCTGATTCATCAAAAACTAAATTTAACCAACTGGATTTGGGACCATCCTCCTCTAACCAAATAGATATAGTTAAATCTAAATTTAACTGATATTTATTTGATTTTATCCTCTTTCTCCCCATGATTATCTTCTGTAAAATAGATATTTAAGACAAGAAATTTAGCAAATTTATTACATGATAAATATGAAATGTAATAAAGAATAATGCAATAAATGTGTGCAATCACACCCCCACACCTATCTTTTGCTCGTCCTCGAGCAAAGCAACAAAACTAACCAAAGATTATTAGACCACTTTCGCAGGTCACGCGATTGCACTGAGCTTGTGGAACAAGTCGTTAAACATCTAGGTTACCCCTAGAGGACATATTTTGTCTCGTGTGGGTTTTCAATAGATTGCACCCACAAAATCTATAAAGAAAGAGAAAAATGTTAATATTTTGAAAACACATTTTGAAAGAAAATATTTGAAATATTATTGTAAGTTTTAGGTAATCTATAAGTTATAGAAAAATCGAATTTTTCATTCCTAAACTTAGTCACTATTCAAAAATTTGTTATCAATCAAAATCAGGAGTCAAATATACTTCTCATCTAGTTTATTACTTTACCCTAAGTCATATGCACCTTGTGACCGTGAAAATTTTGACTAAGGGTTCTTTAACTCTAACTCTTATGCCTTATTTATTTATATATATATATTTGGTGGTGTTATTCCTTAGTCTATTAGGCTTTCTAATCTGCCCATGTAACGAGCCTTTAGTCGGTGACTCTCAAACCAAACAGTCTTAGGGCACCGGGTGAGAAAACACCCCAAGGACTTAAGGACTCGAGCAAACGAGGCCACAAAACTAAGGATTTTATTATATGAACCGCTTTTAGGCGTGAATACTTATGCTTTATTAGGCACAAATACCCAGCTTAATCGGAGGATTTTTTTTATATATACATATTTTTTCTCAAACTTATCTAATCATCTTTCGCATAAATACCAAGGCTTACTTAGGCCAAAGCACCTAGCTAATCAATAATTAGATTTGTTCATCTTTCATAGATATATTTTTTCTTTTTTTTAATAAGGCATAAGAATCTTTGTTTTTAAACCCTAAGTGTGTAAGTGTATGAAGTGTGCATATTTCATTAAGGTAAAGATCAAGACTAAATTACTTTGACAAATTATCTTCCTAACCCTAAAAATCAAACAAATAATCTTATTTTGACCAAGTTTAAGAAATCTTAATTTGAATTTTCCTATTCCTTAAAATTGACTTAATTTCTTACAAAAAATATGTCAAAATATTGTTTTTATTTTCAAAAAATTTTTAAAAGTAAAGAAAATGTTAATTTTTATCTTTTTATTATTTTTATTTTTTAATAAAAAGAAAAAAAACTAAGTTATGTTAGACCCTCCCCCACACGTATCTCATGCATTGTCCTCAATGTATGAATTAATGAATAGATGCATGAAAAAGAAGAAAGGGAAGGAAAATATTATTTTAAGGTGGTGGTTCCGATGGTGGTCTGATTGGGTCAAGCGTTGCTACCCAATCAAGATAATGTAGTAGTTCACGAAACCTACCTTTATTGACCTCTTTCTATTTACATATTTACAGTCCCCAGTATGAATAGGATCATGAAAGATCCTATCATGAAACTTACTTCCTTTACATGACCAGTCCTAGAAAATCATCACAGAGTCATCATGGTCTATACCTATGTCCAACAAAAGAATGTGACTTGGTGAAATGGTTGACTTGGACTCAAGAATGATAGGTTCAAGAACCAATACAAACTCAGAAAAATTGACTTGGGGTTGGAGATTTAGTTTTGTTCAAGCGTTGAGTCCAAGTCCAAGAATTGATATTCACATTCTTTTCCCATTAATGGAAAATGACTATCTAAAATTGGTGATTCAATTTCAAAATCTATGAGTACGGGAATAAATGTTTGCTCAGAAAATTGGTCCAAATTGGGTAAGAATATCGGAGTCAACATAGATTCGAAGATGAAAACTGAATCACAAAGTTGGGGATCGGGTTCACATTCATGATCAAGTTCAATCTCATTAAAATGAAAACTTGCCAATTTGTCAATGGGTTGATATTGGTCAAGTTCAAGACTTTGTGGTGAAACTAAATCTTGGTCAAAGTCTTCAAGATATCATGATTCTTGGCTTTCATCAATATGGCTAGAAGTGTTAGGAATAGTCAAAGATTGAATAGGTAGAGTTTCCTTATTCCTATGCATGTTTCCAATCTACTAATTCTTACTTCTATCATATCGAGTGTATCATTTTGACATTGAATCATGGTTTCCATACTCTGTTCTAAGTTGGCATGTTCTCCTTGAAAAATAGAGTAAGGATCTGTGACTTGAAAATTTTTACGGGATTTTGAGTCTTCTAAAATTTGAATTCGTCGCTCAAGCTCATCTAAGGCTTCCATCCTCTTTTCCCAGTCAATTGATTCTTCTAATGTTGTTCGGGAGAAGGAGTATATGAAGCTAGATGTTGGTAGGGTAGTTGACAATATGACTCGGGGGAGTTGTATCCCCATTGACTCTGTGAAGAGTAGTGATGACTATTCCAGTCTTGTTCATTGTATTGGGACTGGGACATGTAATGATTCGGATAAGACCAATCTGGCATACTAGGTTGGTTAAAATTATGATATGCCGGGTTGGTAATATCTGAAAAAGAGGTCAGGGTGTAATATCGATTATCATTAAAATTGAAAAATTATTGTTATAAGCCATATCACACAAAAAATGTCAACATAAACAAAGAAAAATAAACAAATAAGTAAACAAATAAAAAGAAAAAAAATTCTAAACTAAGTTAGGGTAGAACTTTGACCTAGACGACTCCTAACTGGTTAGACTGTCCATGGGAGGTATAATGCAGACTTGACCACAAGCTAATCAGCCAGGTCATAGCAAGATTGGTGGGAGGTATCCGCGCAAAAGCGACGGGCCTAATTAAGCCAAACCACCAGCCTTTGGGGTTTGCCCCTCAATCCCTTTCCTTAGACACTGATTTGGCAGGAGTCAAATTTCTATACCTTCCCCCTTAGGATAATCTCCTAATTGAGTCCGAGATGTCCCTAGGGCCAACGTCTACTCATTTTTAGTTAGGCTTGGGTTAATGAGTGAGGAGATTGTTTGTGGGCTAAGGGTAATGACTTCCCCACCTTATCTTATTTATAGGACAAGCCCTTAAAATTGATTGTGCAAGGTGTGCAGGATAAAGAAAAGTAACATTCAACAAGCAAATAATCACTCAAGAATGTTTCCTAAACTATATGTCATGCAAACGTACCTTTTGCTCTAGCACTCTTCAACAGTAATGTAAAATGTAAATGAATTAGACAAGTGCCTAAATGCAAAGTCTAAATCATTTTAGCATTTAACAAACATTATTTTACTGTTGAGGTTAGAAACTAAATACAGTGAGACAAACAAGGAAATAGATAGTTACAGATATTAAACTTTGCAATCAGCTAACCTGCAGAAAATATAGGTTAGTAGTTCACTCAGATTGTCAAAGGAATGTAGCAAATCTGAGGGCTTCTTGGCTCTGCTTTCTTGAGCAGAGTCCAAGGTCACTTATATGTCCACTGCAGTAAAAATTTCTTATTGTCAAACCTGTACACCAAGAACAAAAAGAAAGTTAACCAAAAATATAAATCTAAAAAGAGAATAACTTACCGTCCCTCCCCGGCAACGGCGCCAAAAATTTGATTGAGATAAAACCTGCACAAAAATACAAAATTTCAGAACTTTAAAATAAAAAATGCAAGTGCTCAATTCTACTGCAATAGCAAGTGGCTATGCGGGTCGTGATCCACAAGGAGCGACTAGCGATGGAAGCTTTTTTAATAAGTCTTCTTTTAAGATACAAAATTTGGTTAAAGTTCTTCTTTAGTTCTTTAAAAGAAAAAGGAAAAATTGAGTTAAAGTTGAGTTAGAAAGAAAGCGATAGAATAAGAAGGTGGAGAAATAAGAAGTGATTTGTACAAATGAGATTGAAAAAGAGTGATAAAAGATTTGGTGAATTGTGGTGTTCTAAACTAAATGATTAAAAGAAAAGAAACTAAAAATTACTTACTTCTTTTGGCCAAATACCTACCTTGAATCTTTTACAATGATGTTACCTTGAAGTGAGGCGATCAACGTATAGTCCATAAGAGTTGATTCTCATTTCCTCCACATTATATCATCAAGACGTTGCAAGTATGAAGTGATACAGAATGAAACTCAAAATCCATCGTCATGGGCTATCAGTGGCACTCGCAAAGGTAAGGCTCTTTCGATGCTTTTAAACTCACTTGGATAGCAATTGTATCAAAAGAAGAAAAGTAGAGAAGAAGAAGAACACAAAAACAAAGTACATACAAAAGGGAACTACAGATTCAATTTTATAACAATAAGAGAAAAAAGAAAATCTTACACCGGTGTCACTCTCAGCACATGCTTCGTTCTCTTCTCCTATGAAACTCTGATCTCTTCTGATTTACATAAACTAAAACTGAAGATTACATGAAAAGAAAAACAAAAACCTACACTAAAAAAATGAAAAAATGGACTAATTCCTATCTCTGCATGGTCGTCTCTCTCTTTTGCCTTTGAGATTGCAGTTATTTATAGGAGAAATGCAGAGGATAGAGGAATATGAAGATAAAGGAAGCTGGCTATTTCTGAATTTGAATCCTCCTCTTATCTCCAAACTTGATTTGATGTGGATATTCTGTTCTGATCTGCAATTTAGTGGCATATTTATTACTAAATATCACTTATCAAATAACAGAATTAGAAATAATGATCAACTTAAGAGTTGTAGACCTTTAAGTCCTCTTTTTGGATCATCTTGAATCATCAGATTTGAGTTCTGGTAGCAAAAGTTATGATTCAAATATTAAAATGTATCCAGCTAGAATCTGAGTCAGAATTGCTTTATCTCATCCATTGATCTTCTCTCTATCCATTTATCCCTTTAGATTTGGACTCTGTATTTGACGTTATCCTTGGTTGATCTTTAGCTTTAACCACCTGATTTATCAAAAATTGAATTTAACCAACTGGATTTGGGATCATCCTCCTCTAACCAAATAGATATAGTTAAATCTGAATTTAACTGATATTTATTTGATTTTATCCTCTTTCTCCCCATGATTATCTTCTGCGAAATAGACATTTAAGACAAGAAATTTAGCAGATTTATTACATGATAAGTATGGAATGTAATAAAGAATAATGCAATAAATGTGTGCAATCAATCTCTCTCGATCCCTTTAATTCAAAATCAATTTACACTCTCAATTGCTCTCTCTCTCTCTCTCTCTCTCTCTCTCTCTCTCTCTTGCAGTTTGCTGCAACAATGTTATTAAATTGTTCCCACTTGTCATCTCACTCGAACACAAGCTATGAGGATGGTCTAAAAATAAAGTTTTGCAATTATGGAGTGAAGGCAAGAGTCATAATAGTGAAGACATAGACTAACTATGGTATACAATTTTATTATTGCTCCACTAATACTGGTAGAATATGAAGTTGGACTGATACTGAGTTTACAAAGAGATCTCTAAAAGTGATTAGATCTCTGGTGCAAGATAAGAAGCAGCTGGAGAAGATGAAGGTGGGGTTTGAAAATAGACTTGTAGAGTTGTTGGAGCAGAATACTTTGCTAATTGAAGAACTAAAGCATTTGCAAAGGAAAAAAAAGTGTGATAGAAGAAGAGAACACGTTGTTGAAATCCAATATTTAAATTTATAAAAGTGAGCTTAAAAGTTATGGATCAAAAAATTATCTCCATTATACACTGGTTGTTGTGATATTAGCTCTTGTTATGTGCATTATAATGGAATAATATAGGTTGTATATAAAGGTTATTGTTGCAAAAATACTTATTTAATGTCACAGTTTGTGTATGTGATCTCTTTGTAGATATCAACAAATATAATTGAAGCATCACAAGGCTGTATTCAAGATACTAGATGTCAGATATTAGATATAATAAAGTGTTAAGAATAAAAAAAAAACTTGCATAGCTTATAATATATTTAATAATCTGAATATATATATGTACAAGTGATAAAGCATAATTATGTGTCAAGAGATGCTCCTAATATACATTACAACAAAACATATAAAGTACTCACATACATAAAACATAGCTATTATACATCTAATGAAACAATAGATACAAAAGATATTCAAAATTTCTCAAGTACCTGTATCACAATTAATAGTAATTGTATCAGATATATCAAAAATTTTCCAATAATACAAGACTAAAATTTATCAACAATCTTCCAATAATACAAGATTCAATGATGAACTGAACAAAAATAGTTCTTTTGATGGCAAATTTTGATGATAAAGAAAGAGATAAATGGAGAGAGTCACACAAAACCATTTTGTCAAATTCTTACTTCATTCATGTAAGAAATATCAGTTTACATATACAGAATACAATATTTGCATGCATACTAAATCATTACATGTCACTTTTAGTACATGCACATACAATATTTGCACATACATTCATTTCACTCTTATTACATTTCTCTCTCACTATACATGTCCATCAACAACTCTCACTATACAGACACCACCAAGAGACATTGAGTTTCTCCAAGCTTATTAAGGTAGGAGTATCGAATATATTGTGTGTGTTGAGGCTCAAACTGAGTTACAATTGATAAATGAAGATAACTCATTACTTGCAATCAACAACTCCATGCAAGTGCATAAATCTACACATAAATTACAAGTATAAGAGTAAAGTTATGTATCCCAAATGCTCATTTATACTACAAAAAAGTAAAATTAACTAAAACTTACTTACATGATAAGATATATAGCCGCAGAATAATATGCATAACATCCCAGTGGTGTAGCTGATCACATAGTGTCTAGTTTTTATCCATTCAATCTCACTTTGAGTGTAGTTGCAACAAGAGACACATATTGGCAATAAAGTAAAAAGGCATAGGAGTATGGGATTAGCCAGGGCTAAGTTAGTAGGAGTCTTTGGATAAAGATAAAGCTTAACAATGAGAACTGACATTGATGCGGACTTCTGACAACAACAGAAGTGCCACGAATTTATTCGTTCTTGTTGATTGGAGTTTGTACTCTTTATTTTATTGAGTAGAGTCATTTTCTTTTATTTAATAGTTTTGTTTTAACTTGTTTAGTCTCATATCGGTTGTGTGGGAAGAGTGAGAGTTTTGTAAGCCTATAAAGGCAAGAATCAATAAAAGTCATAAAAGAATGAAGTATTTTGATTAATGAAAAATGTTAGATTTTCTATTTGAAAATTTGATTATGAAATTGAGTGTGAAACTCCTTTTCAAAATACAAGTTTTGAATGTGAAACCATTATCCTATTATCTTTCCTTTTCTCCATATCCCATAACGACTTTACAATTTTATCCATTTCGTTTCTCCACAAAATACCAAAATAAAAAAAGAGAAGAAATTATTTTACAAAAAAAAATCTCAACAGAAATCTCCCCCCTCCCCCCCACGTGACCAATCTTTTACTTCTTTTTTCTTCTTTTTTCTTCTCTCCCAGCTCCTATTCACAGCAGTCAACAAAAGAAAAGAGAGAACCCATTAAAATTCTCCACTTCCTCCATCTCCCCCACCCATTTCCTATTTCCTCTCTTCTTTTCTCTCTTCAAATAGAGAACCCAACAACCTCATGCCCTTACATCTTCTCGTGCCCGTGTGATCATTGTTGACACTCTGAAAAGACAAATTCCCAGACAGTATTTCAATCGGTCCGAAAGATGTCTAAACTTATCGACATTTACAAAAGACGAGTCGCAGACAAGCTGATGACCAATTTCTGCCCATCCTTAAGGGACAAAGCAATGACTCGAACTTTACTAATCCAGTGAAGTAGACAGTAAGCCAAGTATTACCTTTAAAGAGATCTAATCTGACCTATGAGGCTAAGTCAGTTTAACACTTAGCCTCGCACGAACCCAAGGGGATAGCTTCGCTTGAAACTTTACAGCCTTGTTAAAAGGTTAAAAATTCTAACTTCGCTTGAAGCTCTATGATAGCTTCGCCTGAAGCTAATTCTGAGCTCCACAGAGAGCTAACTTTTAGCTTCACCTAAAGCTAATTCTAGCTTTGCCCGAAGCTTCATGATAAGCTTCACATGAAGTTCTTCAGAGCTCCATCGAGAGCTAACTTTTGTAGCTTCGCCTGAAGCGTTGTAATAGCTTCACTTGAAGCTTTACTCACCCCTGCTGGAGGGCTTGCCAGGTTAATAGTTGACCAAGTTATTAGTGGGTTAACCCTACTACTTTAGTGGGGTTAATACCACTTTAAGTGGGCAGTTACACCCACCCACTTCGTCCCATATTAAGTGGAGACAGACTGGAAAAATGGCTATGAATAGGCTCGTGCGAACTGTCTAGCTTCACGTGAGGCCTATATTTAGCTTCGCATGAAACTTTATAGTCTCGCGTGAAGCTTACAATAGCTTCGAGCACGAGGCTAGTAGACTGTTTTTGTCTTACTAAAACCTAGGTGCAGTTACATCTCTTAGAGCCTATAAATAGCTCATTCTTGGCGGCAACATTTTGAGCAAAAAAAGAGAGCAGTATTTTGGCAAGCACATTCTAGAGTTTTGGAAAATCAAGAGATTATTCTCTGACTTTCAAGATTTAAAAGACCTAGTTCTCTAATCTTAGGGTGCTAGTTCCCTGCGATCTTCCTCTCTCAAGGAATTTTCAGAATCAGGCGAGAAGAAAATCCCTAAGACTCGATCGATCGCATCATCAACAGAATAAAGTGGTCATGTGCTGACCAGACTTCTACCGACACACTTCCCCAGAAATCTCAGAGGAGAGTTTTACTTGTAATTTTTCATTTTTTTGTTTAATTACTTGTCATTTATCTTCACCTTCTTGTATATTTTTCTCTATTCCAAATCAATGAAAAACAAGATGGTGACTCACTGGGAGAGTTTTCTTCAACAACAAGAAGACGGTGTCGCAGTGCAATAATAAGTCTACTACAGAGACAATAGTCATTCACTTTGACCAAGAGAAATTTGACCAAATTTTTCTCTAGGGGTAGCACTAATCTCCTACATGTGCGCAAGCACAGGAAGTCACCGTTGCCAGAACTCCTCTGGCTAAAGCTTAGAAGCAAGTCTCTATTGAGATAAGTGAGGCTCTCTCCTACTGCAGCCTCAGGTGAGGCTAAATAGACTCTGTTTGAGTCTGACAGAATCTCAACAGAGACTAACATAATCTAACGTCAGTGTGTTAAAATTATGCACGAGGCTATAAAGGTTCCCCGCGAACAGAGAACAACCTCTGCCAAGGTTATGGGGATTGAAACATCCTTAATCTCAAGTGAGGCTAGAGAAAAATCTCTTGATAAAGTTTCATGTGAAGGTAACTCAACTCTTCGCCGAGTTCAGCCTCGCCTATCACGCGAGCCTAAAACCAAAGCACCTTTGTGTGCTAATTCATGCGAAGCTAACTCAGCCCTTCAAAGAATTCAGCCTCGCCTATCATGCGAGGCTAAATCCAAAGTACCTCTGTGTGCTAATAGTGTTACTAATGTAGCTTCGCTCCTACTGCGACAGCCGCAGGCTAGAACTAAAGCACTAAGTGCTAATGATCTTAGCCACAAGGCTAAAAAAGAAGCATCACTCAGTGCTAGCACTCAGGGCTATTCATCGCTCAAGGAAAGAACTCTGCTACACAGAGTTAAGCTCGCCTTCAAAGGCAGAGCTAAAACAGTAGCTTACTTAAGCTACCTCTTCATGAAGCTATTCTAGCTTCGTCTACAGCCAAGAAAGCCATTTTTAAGGCTAGGCCTAAAGCTTTTCAGCCTAAACAGGCTAAATCTCAACATCTTGGAGTCTCTGTTATGGAACAGTTAAGCCCGGCTAATACTGACTTACGAGAATTTTTGAACCATAAGTGGAAATTACGCTCTGAAGAGTTAGTACACGTCTCGTCGTCCCAGTGTGGACAGACAGGATGTCAACTTGTGATGATCCACTTCATCCATTGTTGTTCGGGGACAATCCTCACTGGGTCTCCTCCAAGCCACCAAATAGTATTCAATCAGTTATCAGTTTAGACTTCTGAGAAACCCAAGTTTCAGAAGAAGAAGATAACAAAAGTGCTTTGCGATACAGCTGCCTCTATTAACATGATAAGTAGAAAGAGATTTATTTCGATCCTGACGAAGGAGACAAGGGGCTTATACTTCTTTAGCTAGCTCAACGGCCTCTGATTATAGCACCAGCTTAAGTCAGATTCTGGTGGAACAAGAGGGCGCTTTCCAAGGTACTCACTCTAGGGTAGCAAAACCCTACAGCCATGGATAACTTTTTTCATCCACAGAGGTTGTGTCACCAGCACCATTGAGGAACCTTTTCAATGGTTTGATGATGAGGAGGCCAATGGTACACTTCTTCAGCTACCATCAGCTCAGTGCAAACGGGGCTTGTATCAGCTAATATGGCTGACAACAATGATGATGATCTTCGTCGGTGAATGGTGGCACAAGAGCAGATTTTCAAGATCCAACAAGAAACCTTGGATAACATACAACATATGTTAGTTCAGCTCTTGACCAACCAGAATAATGACGACATAACCAGTAGCAATCGTGATGAAAAGGAGAATAATAATAATGAACCTCCTAAGATTGAGAAGTCTAAGAAAATTTTCTCAATCGATGCCAAGGTTATCAAAGGCATCCAAACTTATGTCATATTCCTAACTCAGAGGGATGAACTGAAGAAAGTAGGGATGACTCGTACAATGTTGTACCCACCAAAGTTTAAGCCACCTACGTTGCATACGTACGATGGCAAAAGCTCACCCAACTAGTGATTAGTATTTAGTTTTGCATTTGTATATCATATTTTTTTACCGATTTATGAATAAAATAATGCTTCTCACCCATGTTTTGATCTCTTTTGTAGATAATCAAGATTAGAAGGGCAAAAGGGTAATAGAAGCTTAATTAATTCTATTTTCAGGTAATTAAATCTGAATTTCTTGGAGGCCAAGCTAGAGAGTTTCTAAAAGATACATTGAATTCAGACACTGACGCAAATTTGACGAGAACTTGGATCCAAACACCCGAATCCAAGGATACCTTAAAGGTTCTAGAAGCGAGACATGACCGCTCGCCAAAACGAGGGACCTAAGTCCCTGGTATGGCCTCAGAAACACTACTTTTGCCACATTTTTGCGACCATCCTGGCGAGCAACGTGTCAATTTTTAACGCGTGACCTCGTCTCGTCTTCTAGAGGCTTCCTTTGCCTATAAAAAGCCCTGCAGAGGACCTGAGACGGGATTCCAAGATAATAGCTAGGTTTTCTCCTCCATTAGTGTAGTGTAGTATAGGTGTTCTTCTTCTTTCTATTGTATTTTATTTTCTCTTTTAGATTCATGTATTAGGGCTGAGAGAGAAAGAGAGAGAGATTGACGTAATATATAGTGACAATCTATTTAATCTTCCTCCTTTCTTCAATAGATTCTTCTCTAACCTCTAACATGACTAGCTAACTTTCATTTTATGACAATCTAACTACTAATCACTAATCATCTAACCTCTTCTTGATAATCCACATCAATCTAATAGTATCTATAAGGTATTACTCTTGCAAGAGCCATTGATGGCTCATGATGATAGATTCTAATATCTAACTTGCTAACCAAGCTAACTCTCTCTCTTATTTCATGCTTACTTCTAGTGGTTTTGATAATCTAAGATTTGTATTAGCTTGCTCTTGATGCAAGTTTTGAATGTGAGCAACCATCTTATGTGTCATCTTTGTATCGTCTCTTGAAGCCAAGGATTAGTGATGGCCAAGGATCTATATAAGGTAACTATCACTAAGAGGTTAGCATAATTAGTAGAGTACTTAGCAGTTTGTTATGATGAATCTTCTTCTCTTTTTATTTTGTTTTCAAACCTTTTCTTCAACATAAAAATACCATTTTTATTTCATGTGCTTTAATTATGAAAAGAATTAGGGTAATGATTTTGGTAATTTTAATAAGGTAAAATATTATGCTTGTGCTAATTCATCCTATTCATACTAATAATCGAAATTTTGTATCCTAATTAGTACTTTCTCTCGAATAATACCAATTCTATCTTCTAAATTTAAAATTTACAATCTCTCGATCTAGTAGATTGTTAGTTAGAAGATGCATTAAGTATGATGAATATTCCTACCTGACTGCACAATTCTTACATCTCAACGTCTCGAATTATGGTTGTTAATCTTAGAAAATTTAGCTAAGTTATCTTCTCTAGGACTCTAACCTAACCTCCTGATCAATTATGCGCATCAATTGTAATAATAAAGCATAAGATTTAACAACTTAGCATATAAAAGAATTAAACTTTATAAAACACATACGAGAATTTACACAAAACATAATCATATATCATCAATATAATCCCTACATCATGCCCCTAGTCAAGAAAAATTAGTTCATGGCTAAGAAAATAGAACACATTATAATAAGAAAATAGATCATGAAATAAAATTAATTAAAGAGAAAAATAAAAGAAAGGTAGGAAAACACCAAAAAGATGAAGCCTTGAAGAATTTCCTGCTGAAAGTACTCTGAGATTTAATGACTAACAGCAAAATTTTATTGATTTTTGCTCAAATAAAAGAGAGAATAAAAGTTATTTTTTACAAGAGGCTTGGTGGCATTTATATAGAACATAAAGCGGTAGAACCCTAGTCAAATAAAAAAAAAAACCTAAGTTTCCAAAATTAAACGAATTTCTAAAAAAATTATATCCATAAGTTCCACCATAGTTTGGCCAGCTGGCTGAAATTTCGGCTGGCTGGCCGAACTTCTTGTTCTATTGGCGCTCTGCGTTTTGACTTGTGTTGACCTCTGAGTTGGCATTCCCGTTTACTGGTACACGACTGCTTAGCCAAAATATATGACTGAGTGGCCGAACTCTTGGTCCATTTTAGTCTCAAATTTTGTAGAATTTCTGATTTTGGGTGAAGGCTCTGTTGAGATGTCCCATCTCTACTTCAGATCTCTGATTCTGTATTTTTTATTCATTTGATATCGCCAATTTTCAATCTTTTTCTTCTAATTTGCTCTTGACCTAAAATATGCAAAATCACACTAACAAAATAACCATGCAACATTAAATGTGACAAATAATAGGCATAAAAAGTGATGTAAAACATGTATATAAAGCACACACATCAATAACACCACTGATCTCCCCGACAAGGCGCCACCATCAGCTCCTCCTCTACCCCTTCATCCCCTCTTCCTCGACTGTGCATTCAGACGACAAATCCAACCACTACCTCCTCCTACGACATCAGTCACCCACAACAACCGAGCCACATCTTGACCATCCCATCCACGAACCCTCGTCCCAGCCTGTGACCATCAGCCAGCCACTGCCATTGGTTCCCCAAAAGATTACAAGCACCAGCATGCTCCTTCTTCTTCTATTGTCGTTGTCCACTAGCTATAAATCAGTTAGCTCATCAGCAGTAAGTCCAGATCTATACCAGTAGTGAGCCAGGCTTGTTCAGGTCCATGGAGGTCTTCCTGCACTGATCGACTAGTTCCAATAGTGGTAAACTCGATCTCCGACAGATCTGCAACAAGCATGGTAACAACATCAGAGTTCATTTACAAGATTAGAAGCTTACTCATCAATACAAGTTCAGTTCATATGATACTTGAGAACAAGCATCTCACTAGATAATTTTATTTCAGCATCAGATTATTAGTTGAATTATATCGCAAATTTTATCTCTAAAGTATTATAAATATTTCATGTTATTGATTGAACTTTTTCCTGCACACAAAATAAGGAATATTAAATTGAGAAATAATAGTGTGCAGGAAAAAGTTCAATCAAAATTTTGGCGCCGTTGCCGGGGAGGGACGGTGAGTTTTTCTCTAAAAATAAAAAAAATTTATTAACTAATTCTTTTATTCTTTTCTGTTTGCAGGTTTGGAGAACAGAAAAATAACAGCAGAAGTGGACATATAGCAACTCTGTGCCTCTGCCCTCGAAGGCAGAGCAGCAGAGCCTGCTACTTTGCCACGCAAACGCGGCAATAGCCGCGGATCCGCGGCAGTAGCAGTGAACTACTGACAGAGTTTTCTGCAGGTTGCTAAAAATTGCAATATCTGTTTTCTGCTCTATTATCTTTGTTCTGTGATAAACCTGTATACTGCTAATTAATTCAACAGTAAAAAGTTTGTGGTAAATGATAAAAAATTGATTAGACGTTTGCATATTAGGCACGTGTCTTTTCAATTCCTTTATTTTACTGTTGAAGAGTGCTGGAGCAAGGTACGTTCGCATTGCATATAGAATAGGACTCATCTCTTGGTTGATTTTCTGCTTTGAGTGAATCTTATCTGCTTATCTTGTACACTTGCACAAATTCATCTTAAGGGCACTAACCCATAAACAAGATAAGGTGGGGATTTCATCACCCTTCCTTAGCCCAAAAATCATATCTCAAGCACTCACTAACCCAAGCCTAACTAAAAAAGAGTAGACGTTGGGCCTAGGGACATCTCGGACTCAATAGGAGATTATCCTAAGGGGGAACAGTGCTGGAAGTTGACTCTTGCTAAATCAGTGTCTAGAAAAGGGATTGAGGGCCGAAAGCCCGAAGATTGGTAGTTATTTAATTAAGGAACATCTTTGACGGAAAACCTCCCACCACTCTTGCCCTGACCTGGCTGATTAACTTGTGGTCAAAGTCTGCACCCTACCTCCCGTGGACAGTCTAACCAGTTAGGAGTCGTCTAGGTCATAGGTCTACCCTAACTTAGGTTAGAATTTTTTTTTTGTTTGTTTATTTGTTTGTTTTCTTTTTCTTTGTTTATGTTTGTGTGATATGGCATATAATAAATTTTCCAATTTTAATCTATATTACACACCTAATTCTTTTTCGGATATTACCAATCCGGCATATCATAACTTTGACCAACCTAGTGTGCCAGAATGGTCTTATCCGAATGACTATAACCCACACCCCCCATCTTATAACTATAATTTGCATAATAATTTCAACTCTTTACAGAGTTCATGGGGTTTCGATTCCCCCGAGTCTAATTCTCAACCAAATTGTCCTCCATATCCATCTAGTCCACATTCTTTCAATGATTCATACTCAGATCCACCCAGTCAGAATAGAATACCATCTATTGGGGAAATGATAAGTATGCATGAGTCCAAGCAACAATTACCATCAATCTTAGATATGATGATGCGTAAGTCTACCGACTCACAACTTCATCACGATTTCACTTCCTCTTCTCAATCACAGCATGAAAAGATGCTTGCAGCCATGACTCAGGCTAGATTAGCCCGTGATCATGAAATAGATTTGATGGTTTAATCTTTACGTTCTCACCGTTCGGCCATTTCTGCTTTCGCTGACCACTCGCTTAGAGTCGACGAACCAAGTTGCTTTAGACAACAAGATTCTAATTCAGTACCATCATATGAACTTGCTGAAACTTCAAATTTTGATAACTTGGCAAGTTTTTCCTTTCCTGAAATAGAACTTAAACATGAATATGATCATGATCTTCCACTTGATGATTCAATTCTACTTCCTGATTCAATAATAACTCCGGTGTTTCCACCTGATTTTACTTCTACTGCGTCAACATTGGATCATGTTCCAATTCACCATGAAATTGAGTCACCCATTTTTGATGATCATATTGAACTTGACCAATTTTGCAATTTTGAAAGTCCTATGGATAAATTGGCAAGTTCTGATTTTTATATCATTGAACCCAATGTGATATGGGACCTAGATTCTCAAATCTATGATCAAGTTCAAATTTCTGAATCATTATTGACTCCTGTTTTGTTACCCGACTTAGGTAATATTTTAGAGTCAGTATTGATTCCCATACCTATCATTTCTGAACTTGAATCACCAACATTGAGTCACATTCCATTGTGGGAAGATGATTGTGGACTTGAGCTTCAACTTATTAATTTGGACCCACTTCCTGAACTTAGCCCGACTCCTGAACCATTACTTGATTTAAGTTTCTTTCCTGAGTCGGTATTCGTTCCCGTACTTCCCATGTCCAAGTCAATCATTCCATCTTTTCATACTCCATTTTGGGACAATGAGGTTGACACAATTGACTCTGAAATTTATTATGAAATTTGGAAATTTGATGGGGTGGAAATTTTAAAAAATGATTATACATACATTTTAGTGGGTTATGTAAGGGAAATTTCTGGTGGGTTCCACCAAATATTATGTTATCTTGATTGGGTAGTAACGCTTGGCCCAATTAGACCACCTCCGGAACCACCACCTTGAGGTAACTTCTGCCTTCCCTTCTTTTGTTTCATGCATATATGCATTCATTCATACATTGAGGACAATGCATGAGATAAGTGTGGGGGTGGGCCTTACTAACATACTAACATAGGTAGACACTAACAAAATTTGCTAAAAAAAATGTTATAAAAAGGAAATATTTTGACTTATTTTTTGAAAGATATCTAAGTTAGTTTTAAGGATTAGGAAAATCATGATTAGGATTTCTAAAAACTTGGTCAAAATAAATAAATTGTTTAATTTTTAGGTATAGGAGAAGAAATTGAATAATTAATTAGTCTTGATTTTTACCTTAAGGAAATGTGCATACCTAATGCATATCTAGGATTCTAAGACAAAGACCTTTGTGCCTCATAAAAAAAATATATACAAAAAAAAAAAATCAATCACCAATTAAGCTGGATACATGTGCCTCAAGAAGCATAAGTATTCATGCCTAAAGGTGAGTAAATAAAATAAAGTCCTTAGTTTTGGGGCCTAGTTCATTCGAATTTGAGTCCGAGGGGTGTTTTCTCACCTGGTGCCCTAAAGCCGACCGGTTTGGGAGTCATCGACTTTAAGTTCGCTACATGGGTGGATTAGAAAGCCTGAGGAAACTAAGGAAAAATTACTTATATATGTACTAACACATCTAATAGTCAATTAGTTAGGTATGATGGCCTCAAGAAGCCTTGATACTTACACGAAAGAAAATTAGATGAGTTATACATATCAAAAAAAAAATATATATATAACAATATTTATATAATAAAGAGGCATGAGAGTCCAAGTTAAGGAATTCCTAGTAAAAACATAAGGATGCATATGATTTTTGGTAACGAAAAAGACTATATTAGAAATTCAATTTCAATTCTTACCTAAAAATGAATAACAATTCATTTTATTAAGACTAAGTTTAAAAGAATGAATAAAAATGATAATCCTAAAACTTATAGACTACTTAGTGTGCAAGTTGCTCAATTTTGATTGAACTTTTTCCTGCATACAAAATAAGGAATATTAAATTGAGAAATAATAGTGTGCAAGTTGCTCAATTCGAATCCGCGGTAGCAGTAGCTATGCGGGTCGTGATCCTCAGGGAGGGACTAGCGATGGAAGCGTTTGTAAGTTATCTCTAAAATTTTTTTATTATTTTATTGTTAAGTTAGGAAGAAAGAAGATAGAGAAGAAGAAGTGATATTTACAATGGAAGTGAAGAAAAGAAATTGAGAATGATGAGATAGAGATCTAAACTAAAGAAAGAAAGAAAGAAAGATACATACCTCTTCAGTCTGCTTACCTTTTGAACCGTTGCGATGATTTACCTTTTCTTGGAAGGTGTACAAGCATGGCGTATAGGATCGTCCGCCTTCTTAATCTACACTATGGAAATAAAAGACAAACTATGAAGACTTGTTCATCGCCATAGGCCATCAAGGGCTCTTCTTCGGCTAGGTAGTCTCGAAGTAGTTGGTTCTCATGGTGGGCAAGACATTAGAGAGAAAATAGAAGAAAACAAATATTGAGATACACAAGATTAAACAAGAATAAAAGAACAGAAAATAATACAAGAATAAAAACAAACCTCGATTCGATTATTAAACAATGGTGGAAAAGCAGAACTTACACCGACTGTCACCATCAGTACAAGTAGATCTCCTTTCTCCATGAGAACATCATCTCCTCTCAGTTTTTACAAAAAGGAAAAAAATAAAAATTACAAAAGAGGAAAAAAAATCTAAACTACAAGAAGAAAGCCTAAAACCCTAGATTTGGCCCTGTGGCTCTGCCTCTGGATGCCCTTTCTGGTTGCACTGCAGAGGTATTTATAGGTGCAGAAGGAGGTAGAGTCCCGGATAAGCTCGTACACGAAAGCAGTTGGGTAGACTCATCAGGAATGCCGCGGAAACGCGTCTTGGGCCGCGTTTCCGCGGCTCAATATTATCTGTTGGCAAGCGCGTGGCTTCTCCTGGTCCGTCCATCTGGGCGTTTGCTTCTGGAAGCTGCATCCTGACTCTTTATCTTGAGATTTCGAGATAACTTGGGAATCAAGTTACCTAGATCTTCAAATCTCCCAATATCTTTTAAACGAATTTCCTTATCTCTGCACTCTTATCTTTGGCTTTTATCCTTATCCTGCAAGAGTTTGGGGTTGAATAGAAGTCTATCCTTCCCTCTTCTTCAATATTTACAACTTTAGCCCTTGTGTATTTGCACTTTTGACATTTGGTATTTGCACTTTTGCACTTGGGCTTCAAACATGGGCTTTTGGGCTCTTTTTAGGCTTTAATTCTTTCTTTTTAATATTTCGAGGTCTGCACACAATAAATCATAAAATATTAATAAATGTGCAGAATTATATGAATAAATATGAAAATGTGATGGTAAATATAATGATAAAAATGCATTTTTCACTACCAATCAGTTATCCACTAATATTGTGAGAGTTGTGTGATTTTGTTACACTTATGATCTTGTTAATCTTAATATTCACGTAGGATTATTACAAAGTTTTACTGAATATTGCGATTGGATTTGTCAAGACTAAAAATATCTACACTACAATTGTAAACATTATTAAAATCCATCTTGTGGCATTGCTAGTTTTAGATTTTTCCTACCGAAGATTATATTTTTAGTGAAACATTGCGGAATTTAAGTCTATTACTGATTAACCATATCACAAGGTCCCTGTTTCACATCAGTTTGGTATCAAAGTATGATTTAGGTAGGAAACTTGTTGCATTAGTTCTAAAAACATTTGAACTTTTTTTTAGACATTTATTAGGAAATTTGTTTTTTTTTTTTTCATAAAAAAATTTCAAAAAGAAATGACATATAGGTAGTCTCATATTCCACTATAGATGTCCTAATATTTAATGGTCATATGAAGTATCTTGGTCAATCGGATCCTCAAATTTTTCTAGATTGGCTGCATAACATAGACATGTACTTCACTCGGTACCTTCTCTCTAAAATGAAAAAAGTCAGGTTCGCTATCATGAAACTGACTGGACAAGCGAATCAACATTGGACCAGTATGGTGAAAAAGTGAGTACTCTGTGGCCAAGAACCAATAGACATTTGATCTAATATGAAGGATGAACTCAAGGTTAAGTATGTGCTATCATTTTATTTCACTGATTTTCGTGACAAATGACGCTGAATTACCCAAGGCAACAATTCCGCCAAGGAATATGTTACCACATTCAATGAGCTTCTGACTCGCTATAATTCCTAGGCAGACGGAGTGATGTCCAAGTTTTTTTTCTCAATTTTGTGTTAGACTTCGAATAGACCTAGAACATGAGCTTTGTAAATGTGGAGTCACTGATCTCAAAAGGGCTTATCCCTTGGTTCAAGATTTAGATGCTCCCAAGTTGGGTTACACATTTAAGAGTCAGGATCACCGAGTCTCAGCGTTCAATTCTACTTCCTGTAAGTATTCACACCAAGTTCATGCACACATACCAGCATATAACATAGAAACTAAAGACAAAAGCGTTGAAAGTAATGCTAAAGGCAATAACACTACAAGGGACTTCTCCACACTTAGTCCTATAATGAAGTGTTACAAATGTCAAGGTTATGGGCATGTTAATGCAATTTGTTCAACCCTGATTAGGGTTGCTATCAATAAATTTCCTGTAACAAATACAGAACATGACCTGGAAGAATCCATTTACCAGGTGGAAGAAAGACTTTGACCCTATAAAAAAGATCACAGGTTATAACATTGAACAGTCCAATACTTTGAGTCTTCTCGAAACCATCCTTGTGATCATGGAGTTTACTAATGTCTCCCTTAAAGATAACACTTTGATTCTCCCTTTAGTCACTCCTATGATCACGGAGTTTGTCGCTGTCTTTTCTGAAGACCTCCCAGGCAAATTACCACTGACGCGAGATATCCAACACGCCCTTTAGCTAGTCTCAGGAGCTAATCTTCTCAACTTGCCATACTATAAGATTGATCATGTCAAGCATATTGAACTCCAATGGCAAGTTAATGAGTTGTCACTAGAAATCAAGCAGCAGTGCCTTGTCCTAATAAATAGCCATGTTTATGAGGACAAGTTTTGTAAATATGTAGTGACAAAGGATGTCAGTCAGATCAAGAATGTTACCATCTATAGTAGAGCCATATTCGACAACTCCATGAATGCTGATTGTACACACATTTTGCATATTTATTATTACAATCTCATATTTATTGTGTAATAAACTTTGTTATTTAACTTGTCTTAATGTCTGATTTTTGCAAATGATAATCAATAGAGAAGGAGAAGAAAATACCAAATAATACCAGTTAAATTGGATTTTTATAAATCTATTTGGTTAGCTTGAAGATCAACGGGGTTATTGCTAAATCTAGAGCTCAAACTGAAAAATTAGTGTGATAAGATGACATGCCAGAAGAATCAAGTACGCATGCCTCCAGATCTGGCACTCTGGCTAGATCCTTGTCGCGACAATGTGGCCAGAGTCACATTTCGTGGCTTGGTTGAGGTGTTGGGGGAGCATTTGCTCCCCTTATCTTTAGACACTTCTTCCCTTCCAGTTTTGAAAATAGATACTGCACATTTAAAAGGCAGACGAACACCACTGGCAGAGAGTTAGGATTAGGATTTTTATTCTAGTTTAACTTAGGATTTTTGGTTTCTTCTTATGTAATTTTCTGTTTATTTGTAAACTTAGATTAGAGAAAAGATTCATGAGATAAAGAGAAGAAAATTTGCGTTGAGACTGACAATGATGTAATCTTTTTCTATTCTTTTATCATTTTTCAATTTAATTAAAGTTTACCTTTTGTTTTATTCTTCTTTTTGGTATATACTTTCTTTTTTCTTGAAGTATTATCCATATGAATCTATAACATCAAAATAACTTTGCCATTGCGAGGACCAGTGATAGCTCATGATGATGGATTTCTCCTTTATGTCTGTATCATCAAAGTTCTTGATGATGTAATGTGAACGAGAACAAGATCTGATCTTATAGGCTATGTGCTGACCGCCTCTAATCCAAGATAAACCTTCACCAATGATCAAAGGTAAGTATTCAACCAAAAGGTAAGTAAAATTTCTTTCTTTCTTTCTTTCTTCTAATTTCTTAGTTTAGAAATACTTAAAAAAATCAACTCTTTCTTTATTTCTCTATCTTTTTACTTAGTTCTTCTTTTAACTTTAAACGAAAAAATCAACTCTTTTGATTTTTCTTTTTCTAACTTAACTTAGTATATTTTTCTTTTCCTTTTTGAAACTAAGAAAAAAATCTTTAACCGGCTTTTAGTAAACATAAAAAGAAAATCAAAACACTTCTATCGCTTTTTTGCCTTGTAAATCACGACCCGCATACACACTTTGCTATAGCAGTAGTATTGAGGTACCTTAGCACATCTTTAATCTTAGTATCTAAACTCTATTTTTTATGTAGGTTTCACCTCAATCAAATTTTGACGCCGTTGTCGTGAAGGGATGGTAATCTTTTTAGTTTACTTAATGGTTAACATTTCTTCTCTGTTTTTGTGTGCAAGGGCTAAATTCTAAAAATTAACAGTTACAGAACACATATAGCAACCTTGAGCCCTGTTCTAGAAAGCAAAGCTCAGGGCACCACATTCTTGCCGCGAAAATGCATCCAAAGCCGTGTTTGCACGACAGTTGTGGGGGAACTACTAAATTATTTCTTGCAGGTTGCTTGAAATTCAAAGATTTATCTTCTGCAGTTATTAGTTTTCTTGTTTAGCTTACTGTACATACTAATTCTAACTTAACACTAACTTGAGTGTTCTTAAAAGTTAAAAAATGATTAGACTTTGCAGCTAAGGCATTTATCTATTTCGTTACATTTGTATTACTGTTAAAGAGTGCTGGAGAAAAGGTTTGTGTGCATAGCATGTAGTATAGGAACACTTTTCAGTTGTTTATATTGCTAAAGTGTTGCTTTCTACTATATATTTGTACACTCGCACTAAAATAATTTAAGGGCTTAAACTAATAAACAAGATAAGGTGGGAAAGTTATTATCATTCCTTAGCTCGAAAACCATCTCCTCACTCACTAACCTATCGTAACTAAAATAGAGTAGAATTGGCCCTAGGGCATCTCAGACTCAATAGGAGATTAACTTCGAGAGGATGTTGTTAGAGTATGACTCAGCCCAAATCAGTGTTTAAGGTTGGGGATTAAGATGCAAGATTCTCGAAAATCAGTGGTTTAGTGTAACTAAGGCCCGTTGCTCTGCAAGAAAACCTCCCACTGCGTTTTACCCCTACCTGGGCGATTAACCTATTGCAAGACTACTGCAATATACCTCTCTTGGACAGTCAACTAGCTAGGAGCCGTCTAAGTCTAAGGTCTACCCTAATATGGGCTAGCTTTTCCTTTGTTTGTTTGTTTGTTTCTTTTGATTTATCTTTTTGTGTGATATGAATCATAATTATAATTTTTCCCATGCAAATGTAAATTCATTTTTCACTCCAATCTCTTTTGACTTGAATATCACCAACCCGATATTGCATAACTTTAACTAACCAAGTATGTCAGATTGGTTTTGTCTGACTCAACCTACTTACCAATCGTAGTAGTATGAATAAGATTGAACAACAATCTTAACTCTTCATTGAGTCAGTGAGGATACAACTCTCCCGAGCATATGGTCAACCACATTTTCAATATTTAACTACATATATTCCTTTTCTAAAACAAGCAATTGAAGAAAAATTCGAGTTTAAAAAGATTCTAGAAGCTTTGCATGATAATAAGCGATGATTTCAAAATAGATGGACTCACAGTTCCCTCAAAATTTTCAAAACCATGATTCATACTCCTTTTTTCAAGTCCCATCACAACAAGAAGAAAACCGATTGACTTGGAAAAGAGTTAGGAAGCCTTGTTTCAAATCCAAAATACTTTCAATCAGGACATTAATAGGTTAGAAGCACAAGTAAGTTACGTGCCAACACTTATAGAAATTAGAAAACTCTCCCTTACCAATCGTTGACCAATCCTGATATCTCTAACCCCATTGATCTGGCATAAGAATCATGGTGTTTTAAAATTCAATTTCATTACAACACCTTGAACTAGACCAATACCAAACCATTAATAAATTGACAAGTTTTCACTTCAATAAGATTGAACTTGAATATGAATGTGACCTCGAACCCCAACTTTGTGATTCAGTTTCAATTTTTGAATCTATATTAACTCTGGTATCCTTACCCAATTTGGACCACATTCGTGAATCAAAATTGATTCTCATACCTATACATCTTGAGCATGAACCACCTATATTGGAAAGTCACATTTCATTATTGGATAACGAATGTGCCATTAAATTTTTTGACGACCTAACTCTTGAACCAAAATCGATTGTTGAATCTAAACTTGATTTGAATCATATTTTCGAGTCAGTATTGGTTCCTATTCCTTTCATTCCTGAGCCTAAATCATCCATTTCACCGAATCACATTCCTTTGTTGGATCAAGATATAGACCTGATCGGTCGCTGATGTTGCATATTCATTATCACATTCTCATATTTATTATATAATAAACTCTGCTTTTAATTCTAATTATTGTCTAATTTATATGCAGGCCTATTGCTAAAGGAAAGAAAAGAGAAACGAGCTCAAAAGCCCATCAAAATTCTGATTTAATTCAGAATTAATTCAAAATCAGAAAAACAAGGCAGATCATGGTAAATCAGAGACGTTAAAAACTGGTTAAAATAAAATTTTCAAAATCAATTGGTTAAAACCAAAGATCAAAGGCAGTTTCGTCAAATTCAGGAGCTAAAACAGGAAATCTAGAACCAGATAAAGAAATATCACTAAATGAGGAGCTGTACCCCCAGTGTGGCCACCTGGTCATTCCCAGGCCGTGAAAATGCGGCCATAGCCGCATTTATGTGACTTTGTTAGAGGAGTTGGGGGAGCGTTTGCTCCCCTATCTTCGTACGCACCTCCCCGTTGGGTTTTTCTTATAAATACTGGATTTTTCAGAGTGTACAAGGAGCAACCATGCAGAGATAGATTCTAGGTCAGTTTTTCATTCTTTTAGTGTAGGTTTTTATTTTTCTTTTTAAGTAATTTTTCAGTTTTCATTTATGTAATTCAGAGGAGATTAGAGTTTCATAGGAGACTGAAAGTAAAGCTTGTACTGAGAGTGACACCGATGTAAGTTATTCTTCTTTTCTCTTATTGTTACAATATTGAATCTATAGTTACATTTTTATGTTCTTTATTTTTTGTATTCTTCTTCTCCTTTTTTTCTTCTTTTCTTTTGGTACCAATTGCTATCCAAGTGAGTCTTCTAGCATCAAAAGAGTCTTGCCATTGGGAGTGTCACCGATAGCTCATGATGATAGATTTTAGTCTCAATCAGTATTATTTCATACTTGTATCAACTTGATGATGTAATATGGAAGAGACGAGAACCAACTCTATGGGCTATGCGCTGATTGCCACCATTTCAAGGTTACATTGTCGCCATAAATTCAAGGTAAATATTTGGCCAGAGGAGGTAAGTATTTCTTTTAGTTTTCTTTCTTTTAATTCTTTAGTTTAGATCACAAACACCAACAACACCCAACTCTTTTATCCTCTTTTTAATTTATTTGTATATATCCATTTTCTATTTTTTCACCTCCTCAATCTACCACTTTCTTCCTAACTTAACTTTCACCTATTTTTCCTTTTCTTTAAAAGAAATAAAAAAAGATCTTTAAACATTGAATGTAACTTAAAAGAGAACTTCTAAATAAGCTTTCATCGCTAGTCCCTCCTTGTGGATCACGACCCGCATAGCCACTTGCTATTGTGGTAGTATTGAGTACTAACACTCTTTATTCTTAAGTTCTTAAATTCTATATTTTTGTGTGCAGGTAAAATCTCAATCAAATTTTGGTGCCATTTTCGGAGAGGGACAATAAGTTATTCTCTTTTTAGATTTACATTTTTTGTTAACTTTCTTCTTTGTTCTTAGTGTACAGGTTTAACAATAAGAAAATTTTTGCTACAGTGGACATATCAGTGGCCCTGGATTCTGTTCTAAAAAGTGTTGGCCCAGAGGCCTTCCACTCTAGTTTTGATGATGATTAACTCATGTAGTTATAGTTTACTAATAATCTTGTGATGTTTAGTTTCAGATCTCTAACTAAGATACTAGTAGGTGATTAGCTTCAACAAAGGTGTTTTGGAGCTTTTCATAAGGTGATTCAAGAGCCCGAGCATCAAAGTTTATATCTAGCACTCGTTGGAGTTAAGCTCGGTTGATCACGGTTTGGATCGAGTCGACTTGGAGACGGCGCTCTACAAGAAGACCTCGGTACATAGTTTAGTTTATATTTTAGATCCATCTGTTAAAGATTAGATAGTGTGATATGCTCAAGTTCACAACACACACACACAAAACTTGTTTCAAGTTTCATGTTTGTTGGTTTTCGGTTTTTGGTTTAACTGATCTTGGTTTTCATGAATAGACAAAATTAACAAGTTTACATGGTTTAATTTACATTAGATTTGTTCTATATACACCTATGCTTCAACTATTTAAACAAACTTAGTTTGATAGTCTATTTCATGAGTTTGGAGTTTTGGTATTTTAACAAAACATATTTTTGGATTTAAAGTCAAAAATATTGATATATATCTATTTCATGTATATTGGATTATATCCATATACAACATGCTTTAAAGTTGTTTCATATCATGTTTTTGTATTTGGATGAGTTTTGGACAAAACGATTTTTCATTTCAAAATTCCTAGTTTTGGAAAATATGAGATTTGGTTTTCGGCAAAATTTTCATAACACAAATAGTTCAAATTGTTTGAAATATGTGTTAAATTTTTTCACACATGTTTGTATATCAAAGTATTATACTGAAACTATTTTTGTGGATTTTTAGAGTTTTTATGGGATTTTATTTAAGTTAAAAACTCTAGTTTTTCTGTCCCAGAATTGTCAGACTGGCTGACTGCCGGTCGACCGGGCTGGTCGACCGTAGCAGTGGGCGGTCAACCGGGCCTGTCGACCAACATGTACAGAATTTGCACGCAGCCAAGCTGGGGAGGCCTATCGACCGGGACGGTCGACCGCCAGAGAGCTCTGCTGTCTGGAAAGCCTCCGGTCAACAAGGCGGTCGACCGGGCAGAGAGCACTGCTCTCTGTTTCCAGACTCGGTCGACCGAGCAGCCGACTGGACAGAGAGCCTTGCTCTCTGAAACTGGCACGGTCGACCGGGCGGTCGACCGCTGGGCTCAACAGTCACTTTTTCGACCGTTTGCCGGTCGACCGGAAGGCCAATCTGGGCCTAGTTAGCAGCCAACGGGTAGAATTTTTATGGGGCCTATTTATACCCCATTTAAGGTTGGTTTTTGTTAAGACTTCTAAGAGCAAAAATTCTTCTATTTTACAAGTGTTTTATACAAGTTTTCAAAAGTGTTTTTAGAGCCAAAAGGATTCATCTTTATTTGTTTTAAAGGGTTGGAAAAATCAAAGAAATTTGGATATTTGGGATATTGCTTTTGATATTCATTTCAAACTTATTCTAGTTGTTTTCCCAAGTATTTTTCTTTGTGGTTTTGTTTTCAAACTATTTATTTTCACACTTGAGCTTATCTACTATCCTATCTATTAGGATCTTTATTTTTGTGGGAAAAATTAGTTTGTGGTTGTGGAAACCACCAAGATTATAACCCTCCTTATTTGTGATATCCCTTTTGTGTAGAGATTGATTTTGGAGTGGTGATTGGCTCCCTCTAGTGTGAGGTGGAGATTGTGTTTGGCTCCCTCTAGTGAGAGGTGGAGGTTGTGTTGGTATCCCTCTTAGTGAAGAGGTGGGTTGTGTTTGTATTTGGCTTTGTGTCTATTCCTCATTTGTGAGGTTGATATTGGTGGCTTTGTGCCTAGCCTCTAAGTCTAGAGGTTGTGTTGTAATTGAGAGAGGAGTTGTGTACTCCCGATTGTATTTGCCCCAAATCCTCAGTGGAGGTTCCCTGTGTGGGAGTCCTATGTGAACAAGTTAGTAGATTGAAAATCCTTCTGTGTGAAGGCGAGGACGTAGAGCTGTGTGCTCGAACCTCGAACAAATCTCGGTGTTTGCGTTTAATCCATTGACTCTTAACTCTCTCTCTTTTACTTTGAGCATTGCATCATATTGCCATATCATATATGCTTGTGTTGTTTGTGTGTGCCTCACTTGTGTTTAATCACGAGAGCTTCATATAGCACCTCAACTCTTGTTGAGAGGAATCAAGAGGAGTTAGTCCAGAGCCCTTCACCGGGAATCTGGCTACACTCGTTGGTTACACTAAGTGTGTTGCAAATTAGTTTTTAATTCCGCATTAGTTGACCATTAGAATAGCCAATCACCTATTCACCCCCTTCTAGGTGATTTCAATGGTATCAGAGCCTACGCTCCTGATATTAGGTTTAACCACCTTAGAGTGTGATCTTGGTTTTTGCTAATCTAGTATTTGCTTTTGCACCCTTATATTGTTTACACACACTTATGGATTTCTTGACCCCTCCTATGTTTGATACTTCCAACATTGTTGTTTGAAAGGCTAGGATGTCCATGTATCTAAAAATCCTAGGCTTGCATATTTTCCTTGTCGCTATCAAGAAATCCTACCTTGGTAATAGCAAGCATATAGAGGCCAATGCACAAGCCCTTGAGGCACTTAAAAGCATGCTTAACAAAGAATATTGTGCTTAGTTTCTAACTATGATTCTGCCTTTGCAGTGTGGAACACGTTGACCTCCTCCGAGCTACAAACGCCCAACATTGTGGAGGATGAATCTAGTGGAGAATCCGAGCAACATTGCTACATGGTCCAAGGGAATGACTCCCTTGAGGTATACTCGGAAACTCAATTAGATTGTGATGATGCTAGTTCTTCTTGTGATGACTTTGTTGATCCAAATGCTTTGAATGAAGAACTCTCCATTGTTTGTGAAAAATTATTAGAAAAATATAATCTTTTGAAAAAGAAGAGTTTTGAACTAAAGAAGAAAATAAGGATTTGTGTTCAAAACTAGATTTGACTTTGCAAGAGAAAGTGGAGATTTCTAATGAAGAGATTCATTGAAATCTAAACTTGAACTTACCCTTAATGAAAACAAAATTTTGAAAACGAAAAATGATTGTGAAAATGTTTTAAAGAAAAATGAGGCTTTATCTTTAAAAATTGATTTTGTTGTAAAATAAAATGTTTCTTTGAAAAACAAAATTGAGTTGATTTCACAAGAATTGGAAGATTGTTTAAAGAAAAATGAATCTTTAAAAATTAATATTAATTCACATGTTTGCCATGCTAGTGTAGCTTCACATTCTAGCTTACCTATTGCATGCTCCACTTCTTCTACAATTAAAATGATATAAATTTATTAAAGAAGAATATGGATTATTTGGGCTCCACTTTTAGCCATTGTGCCATAAACCATACACGTTTGGAATATTTGTTTCAAAAGAAACAAGTTCCATCTATGCATGCACACCATACACGGCATACACATGCTCATCACGGACACTCCCATAACACGATGTATGCTCATAGGTACACTTATGCACATTATGGACGTAAGGGCCACCTTGCTAAATTTTGTTATGTGATTAGTCACATATATTACATTTATTACATTGTCCCTTACCATGCTTTTTAGCTAATAAATCCTATTAATAAGTTTTAATTTTATTTGCTAAATGTAGGCCCCAGTGCTTAAAGAAAGAAAAGAGAACAAGCCCAAAAGCCCACCAAATTCTGAATTAATTCAGAATAAATTCGAAATGAAGAAATCAGGGCTAAATCTTGGCATATCAAGAGTTTGAGAAGAATCCTCCCTGAATCGAGCGGTTAAAGCCACACAATCAAAGGCTGTTTCGTTAACATTTGGAGCAGAAATAAGAAAATCAGAAGATGATACGGGATACCCAACAAAGCAGCAATTCCACCCAACTTGGTGTGGCAAGCCGCATTTCCGCGGCTATGTTGTGGCAGTTGGGGGAGCGTTTGCTCCCCAATCTTCCCGGAATCCTCCTCGTTTGGTTTTTGGCTATAAATGCTGGTTTCAGTAAGGAAAAATGTAGCGAAGATTAGGATTAGAATTTGTGTTTATTTTCTTAGGATTTAGGCTCTTTGTTTGCTAGCACAAAAGTTGTAATCTTATTTTTTACTTTGTAGTCCAGTATCAAAACTTGTGAGAGAGAGGAACTGAGTGCTTGTACTTGAAGATTGAAGTGACATCAATACAAGAGTCGAGCCGCGTTTTCTTCCACTTGCAGTACGGTATGGTTTGCATTATTTTCATCCTTTCTTTGTTGTTTTCTATGAATAACTAAACGGTTTTCTGGGCTCGCTATCATAACTCTCTCTTGCTCATCTTAAAAGAAAAAGACCCGATGACTCATATGAATGCCTTACTTAAAGCCTTTCTTTTTGAAAGTGTTCTTGAAGGCACATGAGGATGGGTTTGGATTGTTAAACTCTCACTTCTTTCATGAACATCTTTGAATTGTTTTTACTTCATTCTTGCTTCTTCGCGCTTGATGATTTAATATTCAATTCTAACGATTTCTTGAAGAAAAGACTAAACTCTTCTAACCATCTTATGTGCTTTGCTTCAAACTTTCTAAAAATAAATTTTAAGTTTTGCAAATGATCACTTGAGGCACTTAACATTTTGAGAGAAGAATGAACAATTGAGTAGTGAGATAGTGAGCCCAGATTTGCTTTCTTATTATAAAACAACAAAACAATTCTCAAGTTTTCTAAATCACCTTCTCCAAAACTTTTCTAAAAGTTGCAATTTCTCTTTTAATCATCTCTCTTTCCATTCTCTTTTCCATTAAAAAACGAACGCAATTCCTTGTTTTTGAACGATTCACCGAAAAGCTTCCATCGCATTCCTCATCGTAGACACGACCCGTTAGCCACAAGCTACACGGTAAATTTTAAACTCTTTGATTGTTCTTTCTTTTAGCAATCAATTTTTGGCGCCGTTGCCGGGGAGGGAACGGTGTATTTGTTTTTTAACAAGTTTTGTGAGTTGTTTCAGGGACTTGAAGATTCAGATCTAGCATTCAAGCTTTGAAAGAAAAGACTTGCAAATTCTGTGCCCCTACTCTCGAAAGTAGGAAACAAAAATTTCAAGAAATTGCTTTGCAAGAGCTTAAAATTTCATTGGACTACTAAAACTTTTTTTTTTGCAGGACATATTGCTCGCAAAAAATTTAAGTTTTTTTGTTATATTCTTGCTATTTCTGCTATCACCATCCCTGTTTTAATCCAGTAGTAATTTGAGTGATTTTTAATTGCTTAAAAAACGTTTAGACTTGCATTCTAGGCATTTGTCTAATTACGTTTACTTTACAATTACTGTTGGAGAGAGCTGGAGACAAGGTACGTATGCATAGCATATAGTTTAGGAAACATTCTTGGGTGATATTTGCTTTTGAATGCTACCTTTCTATATCTTGCACACTTTGTACAAATCAATTCTAAGGGCAAAATCCAAGTCAAGATAAGGTGGGGAAGTCATTACCCTTCCTTAGCCCACAAACCATCTCCAAGCACGCATAACCAAGCCTAAGTAAAATCTGATAGAAGTTGGCCTTAGGACATCTCGAACTCATTAGGAGTATCCTAAGGGGGAAAAGTGTTAGAATTTGACTCCTGTCGAATCAGTGTCTAGGAAAGGGATTAAGAGCCGAAAGCCCGAAGATTGGTGGTTACTTAATTAAGGAACGTCTTTGACGGATAACCTCCTACGAATCTTGCCCAGACCTGACTGATTAGCTTGTGGTCAAAGTCTACATTATACCTCCAGTGGACAATCAACCAGTTAGGAGTTGTCTAGGTCAAGGTTACCTTAGACTAGGCTTGATTGTTTTCTTTTCTTGACTATTGGTGAACTTGTTTGTGATTGTGTTTGTGTATGCAAGTGTGGTCAAGAGACCCTAATTTATCTAGGTTAACTAGAAACACATCACCACCCAAGTTCGAAACAAGACCAGATTCGGTTATGGATCGACCGACATCTTTACAGGATAGGTTTTATCCCATTAGAACATCACTTCCATCTTGCATCCAACTTCCATCGGTTGGTGAACACAACTTTGAGCTTAAGCCACAGTTCATCAATACACTCCCTAAGTTCCATGGTCTAGAGTCCGAAGATGCTTATTTCTTCATAAGAGAATTTGAGGAAGTATGCTTAATGATGAAAATCTCATACCTTGCTGATGATGCTATTAGGTTGAGATTTGTCCATTTGCTCTTAAGGACCCAGCCAAGAAATGGCTCTACAGCTTAGCGGCCAGCTCTATTACATCTTGGGATGGTTTCATCAAGGTCTTCCTGAAGAAATTCTATCCAATCCACAAGATCGCTCTCGTTAGGAAGAACATCATGCAGTTCAAGTAAGAACCTAGTGAACCGTTTTGGAGGTACTTTGAACGCTTCAAAGACCTCCTTGTCCAATGTCCTCATCATGAAATAAAGAAATGGCGACAATACCAAATTCTTTATGACGGTTTAGACTACTCGACCAAGACCCTCTTAGAAAGCATGTGTCAAGGGGGATTCTTGCAGAAGGATGAGCATGAAGGATGGGATTTATATGAGAATCTAGCTGAAAAGACCATCCAATGGGAACCTACTAGTGAAAGCTCTAGAAATCCTAACTCTATTTCTTCAAAAGGAGGTCTCCATTCGATTGAATCATCCATAGCTAACGAGGCTAAGTTAGCTAACCTAACGTGAAGACTGGAAGCTCTAGAAACTAAGGAACCAAGTCCAATCAATCAAGTCAGCCCGAACCAAGTTTCAACTCCAGGTTGCACTTACTGTCAGGTCATGAATCATGTGTTTGAGGAGTGTCCTGTATTTCAAGCTCACCAACATTTTTCTGAACCGATGAATGTGGCCTTCTCAAGGCCGAACAATGATCCTTATGCTCCAATGTACAATCCTGGCTGGAGAAAATCTCATGGAGCCATCAAAATAATGACCACCCACGGTCAAACCATGCAAGCCACTTCCATCATTCCAATTCTTCCAATCATCAATCCAACTTTTCCAATCACCCTCACAATTCTCCCAACAATTTTTCAAATTATCAGCAAGGTTTTCCCAACCAAGCTCCACCATCTTCCTTCCAAAATCCTCAAGTCGAAAGGAGAATGACTGATTTTGAGAGAAACATGGAAAGGTATATGAAGAACCAAGAATCTCTCATGCAAACAAGACAAAGGCTAGAGGGTCAAATGAGCCAGTTAGCCAACCCACAACATGAGAGGCAAAAGGATACCTTGCCCAGTCAACCAATTATGAATCCTAGGAATTCACAACAGGCTCATTTGGTTGAGGATCAATCACTGAATCAATGTAATGCTGTTCATACATTGAGGTCGGGAAAGAAAGTTGATAACCAAGTGTCAACACCACCTAAGCCTAGTCAACACAATCACACTTCAGCATCTACCTCATCTAATCCCACCCCTCCTATATTTGATGAATCCGAAAAGATAAGTCAACCAGTCATGTGCACCAACCTATAGCGCCATTTCCTAATAGGCTGAAAAACAAGCAAAATCCGCATATGGATAAGATAATTGAGATCTTTAATCAAGTGAAGATAAATGTGCCACTTCTTGATGCCATCCAACAAGTCTCATCTTATGCTAAGTTTCTTAAGGACATGTGCACCAAGAAGAGAAAGACTAATGTACCTAAAAAGGTCTTCTTAGCCACTAACATTAGTGAGCTACTATCGGGTCCGATCCCTGTCAAGTACAAGGATCCAGGTAGTCCAACCATTGCCTGCACAATAGGACAAGTCAAGATTAGTCGTGCACTTCTTGACTTAGGGCAAGTATCAACTTGCTTCTATTCTCAATTTATCAACAACTCAGGTTGGGTGATCTTAGTCCAACTCGAGTCACTATCCAACTGGCCGACCGTTCAGTGAAAGTTCCAAAAGGGGAGATTAACGATGTCCTTATCTGGGTTGGAGAGTTTATTTACCTTATTGATTTCATAGTTCTTGAGAAACAACCTGTGTCTAACTTCAATCATAGGGCTCAAACTCCTGTTATCCTAGGGCGACCATTCCTTGCTACTGCCAATGCCATCATCAATTGTAGGAATGGATCCATGAGGTTAACTGATTAGTAGTGAAAAATGCATTTTTATCATGACATTTACCATCACATTTTCATATGTATTCATATAATTCTGTACATTTACTAATATTTTTATGATTTAGTGTGCAGGACTTGAGTTCTTATTTTAAAAAAAATAAAGCCTAAAAGAAGCCCAAAAGCCCATTTTCAAGCCCAAGTGCAAAAGTGCAAATATCAATTGTCAAAATTGCAAATACACAAGGGCCAAAGTTGCAAATATTAGAGAAGAGAGAAGGATAGACTTCTATCCAACCCTAAACACTTGCAGATGAGGATAAAAGCCAAAGAAGGAGAATTTAAGATCACAAATTCATGATAAAAGATTTGGGATCTAGGTAACTTGATTCCCAAGTTATATCCAAATCCAACGATTAAGAGCCAGGATGCAGCTTCCAGAAGGAAACGACCAGATGGACGGACCAGGAGAAGCCACGCGCCAAAGCGCGTGGCCAGCCGCCACCATAAGGCCGTTCCGCGGCAATACAGTCTTATCCCTGGAACCGCCTTTGTGGACGACTTCGAATGGGACTCTACCTCCTTCTGCCTATAAATACCCCTGCAGTGCAACCGAGAAAAGTGTCCAGAGCCAGAGGCCAAATCTAGGGTTTTAGGCTTTCTTCTTTCTTGTAGTTTAGGTTTTCTTTTCTTTCTCTTTTGTAATTTTATTTTTTCTTTTTGTAAACTGAGAGTGGAGGAAGCTTTCATGGAGGAAGGAGTTCATGCTTGTACTGAGGTGACATAGGTGTAAGCCAACTTTTCTTCTATTGTTAATGAAATCTGCTCGAGGTTTGTCTTTTTTTATTCTTGTTATTTCTTCATGTTTTTATTCTTGTTTTCTCTGTTTTCTGTTATTGTTTCTCTCTAATGTTTTATGAACCATGAGATCTGATTGCTTCGAGACTGCCTAGCCGAAGAAGAGCACTTGATGGCTTATGGAGATGAACAATCCTTCTTTAGATTGTCTTTTCTTTTCATAGTGTAGTTAGCGAAGGTGGACGATCCTATACGCCATACTTGCACGCCTTCCAAGACAAGGTAAGTTGTCGCGAACAGATCAAAGGTAAGCAAGGTAGAAGAGGTTTGTACGTGTTACAGTTTTCTTTCTTTCTAATTCTAGTTTAGATCTTCATCCCTCTCACATTTATTCTTCACCTTCTCATTGTAAATATCATATACCATTGTAAATAATAAAAGAATATATTTTTTGAGAATCTTACTTAAACGCTTCTATCGCTAGTCCCTCCCTGAGGATCATGCCCGCATAGCCACTGCTACCGCGGATTCGCATTGAGCAACTTGCACACCTTTAATTCTCAGATCTAATATTTCATATTTTGTGTGCAGGAGAAAGTTCAATCAAAATTTGGCGCCGTTGCCGGGGAGGGACGGTAAGTTTTTCTCTTAAAATTAAAAAAACTAATTATTCTTTTATTTTTTCTATTTGCAGGTTTGGAGAACAGAAAAAAACAGCAGAAGTGGACATATAGCAACTCTGTGCCTCTGCCCTAGAAGGCAGAGCAGCAGAGCCTACTACAGTGCCGCGGATCCGCGGCAATAGCCGCGGAAACGCGGCCTTAGTAGTGAACTACTAACTGCAGTTTCTGCAGGTTGCTACAAATTTCAAGATTTATTTTCTGCTCTGTTAAATTTTGTTCTGTGATAACCCTGTATACTGCTAATTAATTCAACAGTAAATATTTGTTGTTAAAGATAAAAAATTGATTAGACGTTTGCATATTAGGCACGTGTCTTTTCAATTCCTTTATTTTACTATTAAAGAGTGCTGGAGCAAGGTGCGTTCGCATTGCATGTAGAATAGGACTCATCTCTTGGTTGATTTTCATGCTTTGAGTGAATCTTATTTACATATCTTGTACACTTGCACAAAAATATCTTAAGGGCATAACCCATTAACAAGATAAGGTGGGGATTTCATCACCCTTCCTTAGCCCAAAAAATCATATCCCAAGCACTCACTAACCCAAACCTAACTTAAAATTAGTAGACGTTGTGCCCTAGGGACATCTCGGACTCAATTAGGAGACTATCCTAAGGGGGAACAGTGCTGGAAGTTGACTCTTGCCAAATCAGTGTTTAGGGAGGGGATTGAGTGCGAAAGCCCAAAGATTGGTGGTTATTTAATTAAGGAACGTCTTTGACGGAAAACCTCCCACCAATCTTGCCCTGACCTGGCTGATTAACTTGTGGTCAAAGTCTACACCCTACCTTCTGTGGACAGTCTAACTAGTTAGGAGTCGTCTAGGTCATAGGTCTACCCCAACTTAGGTTAGAATTTTTCTTTTTTTATTTGTTTGTTTTCTTTTTCTTTTGTTTGTTTTGTGTGATATGGCCTATAACAACAATTTTTTCAATTTTAATGAGGATCCATATTACACACCAACCTCTTTTTCGGATATTACCAACCCGACATATCATAACTCTAACCAACCTAGTGTGCCAGATTGGTCTTATCCGAATCATTACATGCCCCAGCCCCAATACTATGAACAAGATTGGATAATATCACTACTCTTTACAGAGTCAATGGGGATTCAATACCCCTGAGCCATATAGTCAACCACCTGTTCAACCATTATCTTCATACACGTCTTTTCCCACATCACCAATGTTTCAATCCTCCAATGATCCATTCAATGGGTTAGAAGAAAAAGTGGATCGGTTGCAAGATATAATGAATGATCAAATTTTTAGACTTTCAAACATTCTTGAACTTACCAACCAAGTTGATGGGAACCAAGAATCATTCTATCTAGAAGACCTTGATCAAAATTCAATTTCATCACATCAATATGAACTGGACCAATCCCAATCCTTGGACAAATTGGCTAGTTTTAATTTAATGAGATTGAATTAGATTGTGAATGTGAACCCGATCCCCAACTTTGCGATTAGTTTCCATCTTTGAATCTATGTTGACTCCAGTATCCTTACCCAATTTGGACCAACTTTCTGAGCCAACATTTATTCCTGTACCCATAGATCATGAAATTGAATCACCCATTTTTGAAGATCATCATATTGAACTTGACCAATTTCATACTTTTGAAAGTCCCCTTGACAAATGGTAAGATCCCATTTTTATGAGATTGAACTAATGAGATATGTGACCTAGATTCTCAAATCTATAATCAAGTTTAAATTCCTGAATCATTATTGACTCCTGTTTTGTTACTCGACTTAGGTAATATTTTAGAGTCAGTTTTGATTCCACACCTATCATTCCTGAACTTGAATCACCAACATTGAGTCACATTCCATTGTGGGAAAATGATTGTGGACTTGAGTTTCAATTTCTTGACTTAGACCCACTTCTTGATCCTAGCCCGACTCCTGAACCTTTACTTGATTTGAGTTTCTTTCCTGGGTCGGTATTAGATCCTGAACCTATCATTCTTGAGTCCAAGTCAACCATTCTATCAAGTCACATTCTTTTGTTGAGCATAGGTGTAGACCATGACTCTGTGATGATTTTTCAGGACTGGTCATGTAAGGGAAGTAAGTTTCACGAGAGGATTTTCCATGATCCTATTCATACTGGGGACTGTAAATATATAAATAAAAAAGAGGTAAATAAAGGTAGGTCCCGTGAACTACCACGTTATCTTGATTGGGCTGCATTTCGTGGACCAATTAGACCACCACCTTGAGGTAACTTCTGCCTTCCCTTCTTTGTTTCATGCATATATGCATTCATTCATACATTGAGGACAATGCATGAGATAAGTGTGGGGGTGGGCTTTACTAATATACTAACATAGGTAGAAACTAACATAGGTAGAAACTAACAAAAATTTGCTACTAAAAAAATTTTTTTTAAAAAAAAATGTTATAAAATGGAAATATTTTGACTTATTTTTTTGAAAGAAATATAAGTTAGTTTTAAGGATTAGGAAATCATGATTAGGATTTCTAAAAACTTGGTCAAAATAAATAAATTGTTTAAATTTTAGGTATAGGAGGAGAAATTGAATAATTAATTAGTCTTGATTTTTACCTTAATGAAATGTACATACCTAATGGATATCTAGGATTCTAAGACGAAGACCTTTGTGCCTCATATATATAAAAAAAAAGAAGAAGAAAATCACTAATTAAGCTGGATACATGTGCCTCAAGAAGCATAAGTATTCATGCCTAAAGGTGAGTAAATAAAATAAAGTCCTTAGTTTTGGGGCCTAGTTCACTCGAATTTGAGTCCGCGGGGTGTTTTCTCACCTGGTGCCCTAAAGCCAACCGGTTTGAGAGTCATCGACTTTAAGTTCGTTACATGGGTGGATTAGAAAGCCTAGGAAATTAAGAAAAAATTACTTATATATGTATTAACACATCTAATAGTTAATTACTTAGGTATGAGGGCCTCAAGAAGCCTTGATACTTACACGAAAGAAAATTAGATGAGTTATACCATAAAAAAAAAAGTATATATAAATAAATAAATAATAAAGAGGCATGAGAGTCCAAGTTAAGGAATTCCTAGTATAAATTCATAAGGATGCATATGATTTTGGTAACGAAAAAGATTATATTAGAAATTCAATTTTAAATCTTACCTAAAATGGAAAAACATTTACTTTATAAAGACTAAGTCTAAGAAAGAATAAAAATGATAATCCTAAAACTATAGACTACTTAGTCTTTTCAAAAGTATTTCAAATATTTTCCTTTTTATGGATTTTGTGGGTGTAATCCGCTAAAAACCCTCACGAGACAACACTCGTCCTCTAGGGTAACCTAGAGGTTTAACGGCTTATTGCACATGCTAAGTGCAACCGTGATTCCTACGAAAGTGAGTTAGGTTAGATTATTTTTTTCTTTTCTTTTTCTTTTTCTTTGATTTTTACTCGAGGACGAGCAAAAAGATAAGTGTGGGGGTGTGATTGGTAGTGAAAAGTGCATTTTTATCATGACATTTACCATCACATTTTCATATTTATTCATATAATTCTGCACATTTACTAATATTTTATGATTTACTGTGTGCAGGCCTTGAGTTCTTATTTTAATAATAAATAAAGCCTAAAAGAAGCCCAAAAGCCAATTTTCAAGCCCAAGTGCAAAAGTGCAAATATCAATTGTCAAATTGCAAATACACAAGGGCCAAAGTTGCAAATATTAAAGAAGAGGGAAGGATAGACTTCTATCCAACCCTAAACACTTGCAGATGAGGATAAAAGCCAAAGAAGGAGAATTTAAGATCACAAATTCGTGGATAAAAGATTTGGGATCTAGGTAACTTGATTCCCAAGTTATATCCAAATCCAACGATTAAGAGCCAGGATGCAGCTTCCAGAAGGAAACGACTAGATGGACGGACCAGGAGAAGCCACGCGCCAAAGCGCATGGCCAGCCGCCACCATAAGGCCGCGAAAACGCGGCCCAAGCCGCGTTTCTGCGGCAATACAGTCTTATCCCTGAACCACCTTCGTGGACGACTTCGAATGGGACTCTACCTCCTTCTGCACCTATAAATACCATTGCACAGTGCAACCGAGAAAAGCGTCCAGAGCCAGAGGGCCAAATCTAGGGTTTTAGGCTTTCTTCTTCTTGTAGTTTAGGTTTTCTTTTCTTTTCTTTTTTGTAATTTTTATTTTTCTTTTGTAAACTGAGAGTGGAGGAAGCTTTCATGGAGGAAGGAGTTCATGCTTGTACTGAGGTGACATAAGTGGAAGCCAACTTTTCTTCTATTGTTAATGAAATCTGCTCGAGGTTGTCTTTTTATTCTTGTTTTATTTCTTCATGTTTTATTCTTGTTTTCTCTGTTTTCTGTATTGTTTCTCTCTAATGTTTTGTGAACCATGAGATCTGATTGCTTCGAGACTGCTAGCCGAAGAAGAGCACTTGATGGCTTATGGAGATGAACAATCCTTCTTAGATTGTCTTTCTTTTCATAGGGTAGTTAGCGAAGGTGGACGATCCTATACGCCATCTTGCACGCCTTCCAAGACAAGGTAAGTTGTCGCGAACAGATCAAAGGTAAGCAAGG